>JACXGM010000384.1:0-14031 GCA_016801145.1 Umbra pygmaea | reverse complement strand
CGTGCTAAATTAACCGGCAATACAGCCCGAAAGCGGCTGAAAAGCGATGTGATCCCATCCATTTCTCTTTATCTAGAAAGAGTAGCCTATATATAGTAAGGTATAGCAATTTATCCACTCAGCTAGCTACTAAATACAGCTGGCACAGTACACATACAGTACAATAACATTACCACACAGACACGATGTGTGCTCCATTATCAAGGTACAGAAAATAGGTTTAATAAACTTACTCATCTAGTAATTAGTCCTCCTGCTACGTCTCTCTCCATGTGTGCTGGAAAACTCCAGTGATTCAGTGACGCATATGCGGTCGTCAGTCATTTTCGGTTCAAGCCATACAGTAGCCTACAAGTAAAGCTTGTCCATGATCATTGTAGCAAGTGCTTTTTCCTTAAGTAGACATGGATGGACATATTCCCACAGAAGCACTTAGGCAATTAGAATTTAACCGCGTTTCAACTGTATTATCTGTAGAACATGCTGCCTGAATATCAAACTCCATTTTTTGTAAATGTTCTTCGGTGTACTCGGGCACAAACATGTTTGGTTGGATGTCACTCAGAATGTAAAAGCAAGTTGTAAAATTCGTCATCTGTAAATCCTAGGTTATTAGCAATTGTGTTACCAGCGACTTTGTTTACGAAATGTTTCACAGACTTTAGAGAACATGCCGGGTGTGCGGGGCTTGGAACAAGGAAGCCAGCATTGTAGTTCTCGACATACGGAAAAAATCATACCACCTCGTCTATTTAGCATTAAAACGGCTGATTGAAACGTCACAGAACGACAAGCTATACCTTAAAAAATCAAGGACAACCGAGGCTTTAAGAGAGTAGGTTTGAAAGCAAGATCAGTATAACAGGGATGCTTATTTTCGCGACCGAATACATGCCTACATTAATTTTCCTATCTCCACAGTCGATTGGATTTCCACCGTGACGTCAGCGTGTGAAAATTCAAATCTTGCTCTTACACTAGCCAGGCATGTATTAAACATATCTCACTGTTCTACAAATGTCTGGGAGAAGCTACTAGCCCCTCCAGATCGCTGTAGGGTGAAGTATCCCTTTAATGTATTGAAGATAGTAATGTGTTTTCTTTTATGTATTTGAATTTGGAAAAAAGTGGCTGGTAAAAAATCAAAGTGGCTGCTAAAATTTCGGCATCCACCAACCACTGTGGCTGGTAGACAAAAAAGTGAATTTCCCACCCTGATCATGATCAATCAATCAATCAAATGTATTTTATGAAGCCATTTTTAAAACAGCAGTTGTCAGAATGTGCTTTTAATAGACACCCGGGCTAAATATCCCAAAGATCAAGCAAGTGATACAGTGGCTAGGAAAAACTCCCTAGTAGGTGGAACCTAGGAAGAAACCTAGAGAGGACCCAGACTCATAGTAGTGGCCAGTCCTCTTCTGGCTGTACCAAGTGGAGAATCTGAAGGTACACAGCCCTTTGTATTAAATCCATTGTTCATCAGTTTTCAATATGTGTGCATAAATGGATAAGCTGTGGAACAAAAGGACAACAGGACAATAGGAACATTACCACTAGACCACATAAAATGTTGATGATTTCCAGATTTGAGAAGACCAGGTGAGTGTAATTAATAAACAGAAATGCAGCAGGCTTCGGACCTCGTATGGGTAAGATTTGAATATCCCTGGTATATACTTTACTTGACACAGAGTAGCTAAATGTGCCACAAGGTCTAGCTTTTCCAACTAGTTCATATACTGCCACTCCAGCAAAATTCTCCTAGAAAATTAATCTATACAGCTAAAAATACAAGACAGAAAAAAATTCCTCAATTCACAGTACCAGGGATAACTGCCAACGTTCATAAAACAATTAGTAATTCCAGAATTCCTGTTTGTTAATAATAAATAATGCACAAAAAAAATGTGTCTTGGTTCCGATAAAACTGTTGTGGTTGGTAACAGAAATGCGGAATGCAAATATATTCTTTATTCTTTGACTAGGATATTGGCAGGATAAAGTGGTTGTCGCTAAATGACATCCAAAGGTTCTTTCAAAGAAAAGCAACCGTGACTAACCACAAAGATTTGTATAACATGGAAGCTTTGTGACATGCAACAAAACAAGACTACATCAATTTTCTGATCTTGCTTGCCTGTTTAGTGCATTAATTCCATTCCTGTACTCATTCTGGCGAATTATGCATAAAACAAATCTCACCAACCTACACATCTCTTGAACATGATAAAATCCAACTTCGGGTCCCTCAGGGTTAATTTAATCTTTAAAGAGGCCTCCATTTAGAGAAGCCATAACAATGGAGATACCCGTTGATCTAGAAAAGTGATCAGAAATATTCCCTGTGAAAGTACCCAGCAAAGACATGTTGAGTATCTGTAATTTCCTGCTAGCATCCCCATTCCGTCCTTAATTAAAGTGAAGCAGTCCGTGCCCCTTGTGAGAAGTACTTCATCAGCTCCCATTTCACAGTAACTGTCACACTCTTTAATTCTTTATCTCCATTTTTCCAACATTGACCAGAGTCTCTGTTCTCAGACAAAATTTGCACACCAAATGGCCATTGTCTCGGTCAAAACAAGTGAACTACCTGAAGTATAGGGTGCGATTTAGGAACTACCCAAAGTAGAACGGGCCAATAGTGTTTAATTGCCGGGTTTTATGTAGGTTCCTGAGGAGTATTAGCCACTCAGCACTCCTGTCTACATGATAGATGCTGCTGATGGTTGTCTGGCTTGGTTTTGTTGTAGAGGGTTTAAACAGGGAGCCCTGGTTTGAGGAAGTGCATCTAGTGGAGTAATAAGAAGCTAGGCTTCACACAAAGCCAGAAGAGTCCCAATTGGAAAGCACTCAAGCTTGGGTCAAAGTACAGAACTTTGGTACATTTTTGTGATCCGCCTCACAACGGAATGCCAACCAATTCAATGAATGTTTGCAGAGTGCATTTCTCCATGTTGTACTGTTATGGGAACAATGGGTCGTCCATCTGAGTTTAATTTCAGAAAACATTGTACCTTCTGTCACTCTTACATGCTTTTCCATTGTTATGACCTTTGCCTAACTGGGTAGACCATTACAATACACAATGTACTGTAGGATATACAAGTACTTCAATAGAGTTCGCTATTGAAAAGACAGCAAATGCTGCTAACAGTTACCACAGAATATCTATTGTTCCCAGAAAAAAAATTAACTTGTGTAAGAGAACTAGTGGGATTTTGCCGAGAGCAAAGCACTCTCAATTCAAATGGAACTCCTAATCTCTTTGGATGGAAGAAGACAGTAGGCTTCATCCCCAGTTGTGTGGGAATTACAGAAATATTGTATGCATTTTTCCCCATTCTGGCACTGCATCTATTTCAGTTCTCCTTGTGATCCCTTTATTATTGTCGGATATTATTGCTATCACTGAGAATGGAAAATGGAAACATGTAATCATATAAGAAAAAATGCACCGTCATGTTATTTGTTGTGGAAAGTAAAGGAAAAATGTAATACACATTTAATCAACCGTAGGAAATTATAAATAGATCACAATGAATAATAAAGTGATTGAATTTTAACATGGTTGAATACCAATCCAGCCATGAGAGTAATTATTATCCACGTCATTGCATTTTGTTAGTCTCCTTGTGATAAAGTAAATTCAAAGTCTCAGTCCATGAAACCCAATTACCTGGTTTCCTGCAGGACAATGAGGAAGCTATCATTATCTAGTTAAGAACATTAATGAAACGTTTCTCACATGATGGACCACTTTCTGTGTGACTTATTTAATGTCACACTGATTGGCGCCTTCATCAGAATGTCTTTCCTTCTCCATTAAGATTCACATCACCTCTTGTGTGTCATTCAGCATGTACAGATGAGTAATCTGGAAAATGTTTTCCTAAAAGTTTGTTCTGAACAAGTAGTCCACTTAATTCATCATGTTTCTCTTCGTTTCTCCATATCCTCTCAGCAACAAATAGATTGACAGGCTTTACAAGTGGTGAAGGCATTGCAATCTAGACCACTCATTTATAAACTGTCATCTGGGTATATGGCTGTAATATGGATTTACAAAATGAAGTGTATAATATGGAGTTTCTTTAAGGCATTCAATTATGATTGTTGACAGGTATGCATACAGTATGTTCATTGGAAGACAGTAGCTCTAGTGTCTCAGAGACAAAACACTATTTTTTATATAATTTATGCAATGTGTAATTATTTACCGAATGTAAACCTACAAAGTATAAACTGTCATTATTTGTATCCATATTCTTCCACTAACAAAAAAAAAATTCCTTGCCTCCTGCCCTGACACCATAAAGCAATTGACGTGTCTGACTGGTAATCTTTCTCTGTCATATTTTTTATGAAGTGTTATCCAAATACCCAGGGATATTGAATATGAATGAAATCCAACCAGACAGTAAAACCAACTCATCACCTGTTCCTATTTATATTCCTAATGATGGATCATAGTCGATTTTTCAGAAAAAAAACAGTTTTGAGTACATTCAACTCTTAGGAGAAGACAAAATGTATCTCTTTAACACTAATAGTGTAAAATAAGCCAGTGTTCTTACAGTTTTGATGCATGTGTAGTTTTTTACATAATGCACTACACCTGGTTTTAAGATTAGATACTCTGTTACTATCAACCATATCAAAGATTTTTGAGGGCCTTGTGTATGAACAGGTGGAGGAGTATCTCATTAGTCATGATCTATTATATGAGCTCTAGTCTGGTTTTAGAGCTGCGTGTTCAACTGACACCTGTCTCATTCACCTCTTTGACTATGTGCGTCAGAATTTTGATCGGTGGAATCATGTTGGTATGCTACTACTTGACCTGCAAAATGCATTCGATACTGTGAACCACAATATTTTGATTTCTAAATTACAGTGCATGGGTTTCAGTAACTCAGCACTTATATGGTTCACCTCTTGCCTAACAGCAGCCAAAGTTTTAGCCAAATGTGCCTGTAAGTTGAAGTTTTTATTTCGCAAGACAAAGCATTTTGATTTTTCTGTAAATAAATTATTGGTATTAACTCGGATTCAATGTCATGTGGATTTTGCTTGCTCTGCATGGTTTTCTGGTTTGTTTGTGAAACTTAAAAACAAATTCCAAGTGCTACGAAACAATGTTATTCGATACCTGTTAAAAGCACCTCATAGTCATATTGGTAGGGAGGAGTTTACAAGAGCTGGTCTACTACCTGTACATCTAAGAGTAGAACAACATGTTTAACATTGTTAATGGTCATGCCCCCAAATATTTATGCTCTGATGTAACTATGGTCCACATGCAGCATAGTCTGAATGCAAGGGCCAGCATCCGCTCCTGCATAGTTCCTAGAGCTAAAAATGCAATTAAAAATTATTTATTTTACACAGGTATCATGGTTTGGAATAGTTTGCCTATTGCTATTAAACTCCTATCTTCACAAGTTTTTTTTAAAAGACCGGTCAAGCAGCTTTTATGGAACAAGGTGAATATTTACTGATAAATTAGATAGTTTTTACAATATTTGTGTTTCTCATTTATTTTGTTGTATTTGATGCCCCTCATAATACTTATGTCTTTTTAGTCTGAGTTTGTATGCTTCTTGTTTATTGTTTTAAGTGTGTAACACCTGGAAATGTATTTTACTTTAGCATGGCATCGTTTGGATGACTGTTTTATCATCTTGATCCAGAAATAAATCAAATCAATCCATCCATGTCTATTTGAAATGGAAATTAGCAGGTCTGATTACTGTAATCTATAAAAACCTAATTTTTTAATGTCAAAAGAAGGCAGTTTTGATACCTGGTTTGTGGGCACATGACAAAACCTTAAATGGATTCCTTGAGGCTTTTTTGTAGCTGTGGAATGGAGTTGTTTGTCCAAAGAATATTGTTTTTTCTGATGAGCTCATGTCCAGATATAAATATCAGAAGGTGATTGCTTTTTAGGTAATTTTATTTATTTAATCATTTATAAATACTTTAGTAAACCATTTTTAAGCAGTTTGTGGACAGTTGAGTCATTTGTAATAAATAAAATGTATAAAATAAAAGAAAGTATAATCATTTTTCCAATGGAAACAAAGCATCTCCAGGCGGCAATAAACTGCACTAAATTCTTCCTTGACAAAATAGTACCTATTTCATAACATACTTAACTACAGCCATTAACACGAGCTGATGAATCACAAGTGCTCATCAACTTCGACAACTTGCACTTGAATATAAAAAAATGCCTTGCTACATTATATGGCTCTTGAACACTAGAAGAGCTGGACCTGATAAATAAAAACCTCTGGCAATACCATTTGAGTGTACATTTTAACAGTAAGATAAATATGATAAGTAAGAATCAACGCATTAAGGATTATGAGTTCCCTGGAAACTAAGGAACACCTCAGGGCTGTTCAGAGCTCAAACATTAATACATTGCATTAGGATTAATGGAATGAGTTGAGAAATATCTCCATTTCATAGAAGTAGATTACTAGTGCAGTATTAGTCATTTCCAAATTGTGAAAAAACAAGATTAAATACTGTAAGACTTTATAAATCATTTCCAAAGATTTTTAAATGTAGTTTATAAATGTGTAAACAACTATTTGAATATTGTATTTTTGAAAAGAAATTAGGAAGAAATATAAATGAAACTTTTGCAAAGTTTAAATATTGTAACTTACGCCCTCTGCTGGTGACACCAACAAGTTGCCTTGAGTCTTTCCCGCCTCTTCATAATTTCTATAAACTGAATCTGCCAACTCCTAATGGAATAGGATACCAAGCGCATACTGTACCATGGCAAGAGTCCTGGCACCAGGCCAAGGCCCATGCTGAAGTAGATGCAGATCCTTCTTAAAATTTGCATTGATTAATGCAATATGGAAAGTGGCAATTAAACGAATGATTTATAATGGAGTGTCTAGTGAGTTTTTAAATGTATAATTGATTACCATAGCAGTAACCAGATATGGTTATCTCTCTTATATTTAGCGTTTGTATCAGTGAAATAATTTAAAATTATTTCGGAAACTTTCAGTCAAAGTGAGGGTTCAGCAGAGGGTTTCCATGGTGATGTGGGTGAGCGACCATCATGTGGCCTAGTTGAATGGACAGCATTTCACATTGCATGGTGTATGGAAAACAGCCTCCAGTAAAAATGACTTTCGATTACTTTTGACCTGAGCGATATATTGCTTCCGGTTGGAGATATGTGTTGCCCTCCAAATCTATCGTGGCAACACATTTGGTTGGGCAATAGCAAAGTAGTATCCTCCCTATAACATCCTAAAAATAGAATAATGTATTCCTCATTTCTACTGTCAACGTGGCAGATGATGGATGCTGCATCTCCAGCAGAGCCATACCGTTAAAGCCATCTGTGGGTTTCCTTTCATACAGTACAAAGGCAGCTTCTCATTTTCCCTCAAGTGACTTATTCTAATGCCTTGTTTTCCGCACTCATATTTAGGCATCCATTGTATGCTGTATGCAGGCAAAACAAAACATATTAAAATGCAAATAATATCTCCTCTGTAGCTGTGTGGAATTAGGGGCTTATTGATGAACACAGATTTAGAAAGATGGTTTTGTGTATGTAACTCTGCCCACACTACTGAGTATCCTTCCAATAGGCCAACGTTGTGTTACTAGCGCCAACATGCAATTGCTTCTTCATTAAACTAGGCTATTCAACAGAAGTGAAGGTGTCCATCTTTTCCTTTGTTTGAAGCCAACAAAGGTAACCTGTCACATTCTAGCAAGGTAAAAATAGATGCTTTGATATACCTGATGAAAAGGACTTCTTGTCATCACATCATTGGAACAAGCTACAGGGCAACATTGTACATGAGCTCTATCAAGCGATGATCCCAGTGTTGTATGTGAGAAGGTTTTGCTCGTCCTCAAGGGCACATTGGTGATCCGTGATCTGGTATTCTCATCTGATGACAAAGCAAAAATGGAAAAAAGAAATAGAAGAATCAATAAAGGATGTACAGACTAGATCTGTAAGTTTTTTTCTTTACCAGGAATGTGTAATGGAGTAGTCAGTCTAAAATTTGTATGAGCTCTTTTATAAGACACTGATGTTTGGACTGATTCACCAGCAGTGCCTTTAAAAGACTTCCATTCTGTGTGTGATTTCCATGGACAACAGCTGGAAAGCCAATCTCTGTTCGGATACAACATGTTCACGGGTAACCAGCCCCATCAATGCTTCACCCAAAGATTGCACCAATGCATCCCAATGCAATGGTCAGATTCTGGCAAATTCTACAAGCCACACCGATATGCCACTCTGACAGCCAGGCTAGCAATATCCACTTTTTTAACCTCCAGGGGATTGGTTGGATTCGTCACCCACTTTGACATTGTAGCCAATAGCTTTGTCACGATACCCTGGAAATCCAGAGTTCTCGCGAGAGCACAGTTTGAATTTGCTCAGCAAGTTACTCTGGCACCGAGTAATTCTGCTCATTAACTATGCCCTTGTAGCCGAGCTGCACCAATCACATCGGTGTATCTGATATAGGCGTGCCAGAAGCGTGTTAAACAGATGACAACAGCGCTGCGACCTCAAAGTCATTAATAAACATTGTATGATCGCAATAACACCAGTTGTTTAAAACGGCTTTGGCCACTACAATGAACGAGTTAGACTTGGCTTTTTGTCTAAAAGAGGGACAGAAGACGGTGCTCGAATTGTTCCTTTTTAGGAAGGACGTTTTTAGTTTTTTAGTTAGCTCCGCCATAGGTGCTTAGCGAAAAACCACTGGTGATAGGTGGTAGTTATATCCAATTGCGCACAGTGTGATTTTCAAATGCATACTTGGTGCCGCCCCTCGAGCTGGGTCATTTTCATAACTAGATCCCAGACCCATATCTCCTCCGGATTTGGGTCTGGATTTTTCCAGGCTATTGTCACGAAGCAGATGAAGTGGAATACTGCCTTGGTTGAGACATTTGTACGTCTATAAAGCTCTTTTGCATCTTTATCGCTGCCTTATCCAAGGTCCCTTGACTCTGACTATGCTAATAACTGTGTTTGAGTCACAGTGTGATGCCTTGAGGCAGTACTGTGGTATGACTACAATGGAGCCTCTTTCAGTCTTTACTTGTAGAAATTAAAAACATATTGGCCTACCTTAATACCTGTGGCAAGACATGAAAATGTACCATGTTCAAGCAACAGAGAAATCAATAACTGGTTGTACTGTATGTCATGAAATTGTATTAAAACAATATGGATTTCAGCTGACAAAGTAGGGCACTTCTTTACACAGGATAAACCTAGGTAGGTGGTTATATTCTTATGTATTTCATGTAGACTGAAAAGGGCTAGACCTCTATAACACCTAGAGTAAGTGTGGTGGGAGTCAAGGGCTCTTTACTGATTCTCCTTCATCGAGATAAACCGCTTTGAGCTGCCTTGGTTTACACTGTAATCCAGAAGTCCAATATTTGCGGCTTACATGCTGTCAGAAGTCTCTCTATGAGCATATAAAAATCAATCGAGTTGCACCCCATCCTCAGAACTGAGAAGCAATGTTGTCTCGGACTTGTTAAGAGTGACTCAGACGCTGGTGACAGTTGTGACAGGAGCCTTTAAAAGCTGTTGTCGACCCACTACCAACCTAACTGTCAGAATGAAAGCTTGGCAATGCGTGTACTGTAGCTGCGTTGGTGCCCACTACGGTTGCTAATTCGGCGCGACACTGAGACATATTGTCTCAGCTAATCAGCTAATTAAAAACAAGTGATAAATAGAGTTTGTGCTCATACTTTTCAACACTTTTAAAAATAAACGGCAAATAGAGAAACAACAACTACTTAAGAGAGCTGAAAATAGTCAGAGGCAGCTGCATTTCCATCCCAGATACATAAGTTACACAGAATGCACAAAGCTTGTACTGTCAGAGTCAATTTTCTTAATTCAGTTAGTGAGTTGTGCAGTAAATGTTGTGAGGCACAGGAAGGAAACCCTTTCAGCATATTGGCTGTGGATCTGGAACGCATTAATCCATCTTGTTTCCTCTAAATGTTCTCTGAATGTGTGACCTATATGCCTTTAGGTCAGCTGTGACCGTATAATCTTTGTAAGTCACTAATCTAAGGAGTCTAGTAGAACGAACATAAACTACGCTTCTGTTTGCTGATTTGAGATTTGTTCCTAATTCAGTGGATTTGGGAAGCAAATATATAAATATTTTATGAAAGCATCAGAGTGAAAATTCATTTGAGCCTTCAGAGGCCTTTCTTGTTTTATAACGCTGAACAAGGTGCTCTGTTTACATCCCATCCAAGCTCACATTGCTTCTAAACTGGTGAAACGGCCAACTGCAGACCCTAATATTTCTATGCTAATTGACTGCACGACCAGTTACTCATTTTCTGGGGTCAGCAATGTTTAAGAATAACACAGAAGGTAACAGTCAGTAAAGAACAAAACATTCCCAGAGGTAGGCATATTTCAAATTCCATCCCTACTGCGGAAAGGGTCAATAGCAATTGATTGAAAGGTGCATTTTTCACTCTCTCACGCTCTGTTTCTATTTCTATGTCAACCTGGAGGAAATCCATGACTGGCCTTCTGTCCTCACCTCAAAACCTCCCCGCTTCTTCTTCACACCTCAGCTAATGACTGGGCTTCAGTCCAAGGAGATACTGGGCCACTGACTGTGGGCTGGATGTTCCCTTTAATGGAAGACTTCTACCATGCTGCAAGACATTGACACATAATATTCATAAATCATGTATATACCCTTTCTAACTAAACCTTACCAAGGGTGTTGTTGTGCAGTGTTATTGTGTACCTAACGTGGCCCGTTGTTGCATGTTTCAGTATTGTAATGTCAACAAAAGTCACAATCGAATCAGTCTTCTGTCTTTTGCTTTTATCCCCTTAAGAAAAACCTGTAAGCTTTTGTGAATTGTAGATTATTGTTACAATTAGTAAAGCATTCTCAAAACCAAACCAATCTCTTGTGCGCCAAATTATTTAGTTATTCATGTGTATGGATAAGTAGGTGTTTACCAGGAGGGCTATTCTGTGTAGAAATAGGGCTTGTATGTCACTTTAACTTTGCTGCCACAAGAAGTCGACTTTCACCAGGTTATGAGTGGGTCCAATGGTTGTTGTTTTGTTTGCCACTGGCAAGAAATCCATTAAAAACCCTTTAATCAGTTTTGACCTGCCCAAAGCACATAACTTGAATCGTTGGTTCTTTTACGCTGCCTTTGATGGATACATTTACTCTTTAAAAGCATGGAGAAAAAAACATAACGCTGTTCCCAACTTCAAGCCAGGAGCGTGGGATGGACACGTTTGAACACATTGCAAATGCGTCCATTTCTAAGAAAATATACATGTGACCGAATGTACGGTACTGTACAACCTTTACCTTATTGGATGTGTTTTAGGGTAAAAGCCCTTTTGATATGTAGTCCATTGCTAGGCCACTACCTGCTGCCTTCTGACTAACCTATAGAACTGTGCTCCATTGAACCCTTTGACTCAATGAAATGCAAGAGATAAAAGCATTTTAAAGATCCCTGAGTCTGGTAGACAGGCCCCAAAAGAAAAGTCTCTCCTCCTGGGCTGAAGAGCCTTTTCAAAGCTGAAACGTCTTCTTTTTGTTCACCTATAAATAAAGAGCAAGCGGCATTTCATTGTGCAGGTCATGTTTCCCCACAATGTATGAGGACCTTTTTTGCCCCATCATTCTGTAATTTACGTTGCTTCCTGGAACTGGATTTAATTTGCTGAGTCCGGTGCTAAGAGATTGATTGATGGATTTGAATCACTTGTCTTATTTGGCATGCAGAGATGCAGATAGTCATTGATGTTCCACTGTTGCTCTGGCTATTTTTTCCCCACTCATAGCCGAGTGGGATCTGGCAAAGTCCAAATGAATGACTGTGGAAAGGGCCTGTGGTCTGCTGGGTTTAGGTTAATCCTACTTGGAACAAAATATTTTCCTGTGAGAGTTGGCATCCTGATTAACTGAGAATTCACTTAACGGCTCGCTTCATTCTGTAAAGACCCTTCTGCAACTATTTTGTTTCCTTACACAATCCTATTTTATCTCTACTGGACTAGGGTATTAGCTACATAAAATCGATTGCCTTTAGTTTCATAGGAGAAAAGTGGCCTGGTCTGGCATCAATATGTATCCTTGTGTCATACCTGTCTGGTTACCTGTGGCATTTTCTATATGGGACTTGCATATACTTTTCAACAGTGAGCATGTTGTCTCTCATGATCGATGCTCAATCATAGTTATTTTCAACATGGTTGATTTTTATAGTAAAACATGCACAATAATCTGATCCCTGAGCATGTGTGCCAAAAAGATCAAAATAAATAAATGTGATATTTATACTTTATGGTATTTTTTGCAACTGAAACCATAGATGTGACATATAGCATTTCATATAGATCAGTCAATCCCTGTTAGAATACTAAAAAATAATGTTTTTCTAATATTCTCATGGGCCCTTTTTTTTATGTCAAATTCTGCAAAGAAATGGTGACTTTATAAAAAATCTAATCTTGTAGAATTAACTTGTGATATTCATACATAATCATGGATACTGATTTTATTGTGGGGGATGATTCATAAAGAAAAGAAAAAGGCAGGTAAAGAGGTAGGCCTATATTAAGTCTTTCTTGGACTAAAACATTTTCAACGTGTTCAGTAGTCCATCATATGTATTGTTTTTCTCTTACAGTAATGCTTAGAATACAAACACACTGCCACTCTCTTTATTTATATACTTTTTTCTAATTCAGCAAGCAGGTTGGCAAGTGTAATGGATTTTGCAACTGGTGTTGAATTCATTATTCCAGTTAGTAGTTTGGTAATAAAAGCTGGTAACAAAAGGCTAAGATCGTGTTGAAGCACGAGGCATTTTATTGTCACCTGCATGAGAAGATGTCACATTGAGTGGCTTTTCATTTTAATTTTGTTTTGAATTATAAGGTTAAATCTGTGCCATAGCCAATGTTTTTAAACTCCGGTTTTGGCATTAGGATTCACAAAGTGAATTTTAATCTTATTCATTGAAATCCAAGGTTCCTTTATTTGATTAATGCTTTTTTAATACATTTATATGATATTTGTTTCATTGTTGGCCAGATTTTTTAAAGTAAACTCTATGAATGCCAGAAACATATTTTCTTATTCTCCTCAAAAAGGCTGTCTAAGATAAAAGCAAATTTTTCTTTGCAGGAAAGAGGCACAAAGCAGGTTTGCCATGACAGGTGATAAATGGTTACTGTAGGGGTATACAACAGCTGCATCAACAAATCCGAAAAAGGGATCACCGAAAGATAACAAATTACATGAAACCAGCAATGATTTACACAGACAGACCAGCCACATGTAGTTTTCTTTCCTAAAGGGGCACTACTGTTGGCGAAACAATATGCAATAAATATCATACAACGTAGACTACCTTTACATTCATTAACCAAGGCTTTCATATTGATTTAGTTTTGTGTTTGAAAATACATATTTTTAGGATTTAAAATAATATTAATTTTGTTTGCTTAGAATTCTTAATATGTTGTAGCAAAGCTTTCAAAATAATTGGCAACAACTAATATTCTGAGGACTTAACCCAATTTATTACATAAAACTGAACGATCCTAAAACAGGATTGTATTTCTTCCCAAGGGTCTGGGACAGTCAACTAATTAGATATTGTGTGTGTGTGTGCGTGTGCGTGTGTGTGTGTGTGTGTGTGTGTGTGTGTGTGTGTGTGTGTGTGTGTGTGTGTGTGTGTGTGTGTGTGTGTGTGTGTGTGTGTGTGTGTGTGTGCGTGTGTGTGTGTGTGTGTGCGTGTGTGTGTGTGTGCGTGCGTGTGTGTGTAGGCAGCTTGTATGTGGTTTAATGGCATAAAGTGGAGGGATGCTAACCCATGGGCCTCAGGTCTTGTAAGGTCCTTTCTCTCAGGAACACTGATAGCTATCATCTGCACCACACCATGTTTAAGATCTAACCCTGCAGCCATCCTCTGTGGATTTAA
>JACXGM010000383.1:8680-76049 GCA_016801145.1 Umbra pygmaea | reverse complement strand
CACGCGGGCTAGGCCTGTTTTGACCTTGCTTAACTAACAAATAAAACACATGGAGTCAGATTTATAGATATTAAATATCTACGAGGCAACTAAGATCAATAAGATCATTCTCCACGCTTTCTATTAAGCCATTAATTACCTGTTTAACTCATAACATTGCCCCCCAAGGGAAAGGGAAATATATCATTTATTAATGTATTAATTTATTGTGCATATTAATGGTATGGTATTCTCTCAAATTCCCATAACTACAATGTCAACAATCAAGAGAAGACTTAACGTAAATACAGAGTTAACACAGTGGGTTTATCGCAAGATGTGAAACATTGGTAAGACACAAAAACACGAAAACAGAAAGGTTAGATGTTGCAAAAAAATTGTCTAGAACAACTGAGACAATGATCATTGTGTAGCAAAATTAAGGGAAGATTATGGAGAAGGGAGGGAAATGCTCATGTTCCAAAGCATACCACATTATCTGAGATGCATGGTGGAGGTAATGTTAGGGCATGGTCATGAATTGATGTCAAAATAACTAGTTCCTTTGTATTTATTGATAATGTAACTGCTGACACAAGCAGCAGGATGAATTCTGAAGTGTTTAGGGCTATATTATAAACTCAGATTCAGACAGTGTAGATGAATAATGACCTAAAACATACTGTGAAAGCAACAAATTACATTTACTTCGTTACATTTACTTGAGTAAAATTTTTCTGGTAACTTGTACTTTTTAGAGTACATTTACAGATGGGTACTTTTACTCTTACTCAAGTAAATTTCTAGTGAAAAAACTGTACTTTTACTTCGCTACATTCGGTGGCGTTCCACCGCTACTGTCAAATGGTAATAGTAAGTTAATTTGACTTGTTCGCAGGTCTCGCGAAACATTGGAGAGACTGCTTCGCGAGAGGTGGCTACGCATCAATCACCCGCTTATATTTAGTGCGCATTTAGTTGAAACGTTGGAGAGGCTGCTTCGCGAGAGGTGGCTACGCATCAATCACCCGCTTATATTTAGCGCGCGTTTAGTTGGAAGGTGGTGGCCAAAGTAGAGCAAGATGTGTGCAAGCTATCGGAGGCAGATCACCCGTGGCCTCAAGTTCAGTCTATGTTTTCACTCCAAGACGTCAAAAAGAATAGTTCATAATCATGATGCACGCTGTGTGCACCAAAACAAACTGACATCTCAACATACAAGAATTCCAGCTCCAACCTGAAAAAACATGTAGTGGTAAGTGTCACAATGATGCCTATATTTGAACACTATTACCGGTAATTTAGTAACTTTGGGCACTTTTCCCTCATTGTGATATTATTTCACACACTGTCCGAGTGTTTTTCCTCATATGCGCTCTTGTGCAAGCAATGACAAATCTTGTGAAACACACGTTCACAAACAAACGTACATTTTCAGAAAACCGAAACAAATTGAATAGCCTAATGTGACGTCTTGCATTTATACACAAATCCGGACAGACACCTCACTAAAGTGTAGAAAATACATACAAACAAAAATGGGATTGTATTTTATTCGTACTTAAAGAATGCATATACTTAAAAATATAGGAACAAAGTATGTTTTAAAAGGAAGAGCTCTGGTTAGTCCAGCACACCATTCATTAATGATATAGAAGTTCATTTACTGAACCGAAACATAGGATCTTGATAAAAATGTCTATTTTTTGCAAATTTACTCGTTATATATACATATATATATATATACAGTCATATGCAAGATTTTAGGCACCCCTGACAATTTCCATGATTTTCATTTGTAAATAATTGGGTGTTTGGATCAGCAATTTAATTTTCATATATCAAATGACTCAAGGACGTAGACATGTTTTGGTAGTGAAATGAGGTTCATTGGATTAACACGAAAATGTGCAATATGCTTCAAAACGAAAATAGGCAGGTGCATGAATTTGGGTGCACGCAATCATTTAAGGTGGCCAATTGCAAAGTTTTCTCTTTAACTCTGTGAAGAGTGGCAACATGGGCCTTAAAACAACTCTCAAATGACCTGAAAGCAAAGATTGTGAGCAGAATATTGAAACTTTCAAGGAGAGTTATGTGAGAGCTCTCCAAGTAGTCTGAAATTCAGGGTTTTTGCTTCTTATCAATCAGATCGAAAGTAACTAGTAACTAACTACTTGATTAGTTTTTTCATTGAATACTTTCTTACTCTTACTCAAGTAACTTTTACGGTTGCTACTTTTTACTTTTACTTGAGTAAATATTTCCATAAGTACTTGTACTTTTACTTGAGTACAGATTTTGGCTACTCTACCCACCTCTGCCTGTACCAGAAGGAACTCAAGGCTCTCTGCACCAGCGTAAGTTCTGACGAATGGTCTGACAATTGAATCCCAGTGCCAATTCTGTTGTTCTCTGGGGAATGCCAATGGAGCTGCACGGTCACAGGTCCCACTAGAAGATGTCGGGCCATCATGCCACTCTCATGGAGTCTGTTCCTGACAGTTTGGTGAGAAACATGCACACCAGTAACCTGCTTGAGGTCATTTTGTAGGGCTCTGACAGTGCTCCTCCTGTTCCTCCTCACACAAAAGAGTTGATACCGGTCCTGGTGCTGTTTTGATGCCCTTCTACGGCCCTGTCCAGGTTTCATCGTGTAACAGCTCATCTTCTGGTATCTCCTCCATGCTCTTGAGACTACAGGGGAGACACAGCAAACCTTCTTGCGATGGCACATTATGGACTTGGCTTGACTACCTATGCAAACTGAATGGGCTGTAGGTACCGCCTCATGCTACCAATATTAACAAGGACACAAAATGCAAAATGGACAGGAAGGATAAGGAGAGAGCAATTGTTTGTTGCCACAAAAATATTGTCTGTGGCCAACTCCTGCGAAAACATTTCCTTTTTAGGGGTTGTCTTGCTGTTGCCTCTCCAGTGCATCTGTTTTCACTTTCATTTGCACCAAAACAGGTGACATTGATTCACAATCGTTGTGCATCCTAACTGGACAGATTGTTAACCCAGAAGTTTGATTGACTTGGTGTGTACTGTGATGATTGCACATTCCCTTAATTTTTTGGAGCAGGGTAGTCTGACTAACTTTCATGTGCAAAACAAACAGAAAAAAAAAGAAGAATATATTTGGATTTCAAATATTCATTTGCCAAGCAGTTCACATTTCTGCAAATACATATACAATTTGAAGGAAAAATATTACCATATGAAGATATGAAAAATAGGCATAAATGTAGTGTACACATTTACCCAAATTGTTCAGGCTGAAATATTCGCAAGGGAACCCATTCAATCTTCAATTTGCGATGCTATGGAGGACTTAAGGAGACATGATGTTGAACTGCATGTGTGCCACTTAACCCAAATGCCCCAGCAGCAGAACGGGAAAGGAGACCTTATTTGACAGAAGAGCTGCTGCATCGTGTATAGTGAGGTAAGCAAAGTAATCTCGGTCTAATGTTAGGTGCGGTCTAATGCATGGTGATATATTGCAAAAATATCACCATGCATTCATAATCTCATGATTCAGTGAAAGTTAGCCCAAAACATTGGAAAGTACGTCTTACATTGTGTTAAGACTTATGACTCTTGGGAGGTCCTGTAACATTGTATGATTTTATTCAATAGTAAAATACAATTGTGTGGGACCCCCCAAAATGAAAAACATTTTTTTTGTGGGGTCCTTAGTGACTTAACGAGGGTCCAAGATCCCCTCATTTCAAAGCTTGTAGCTATTTCAGTCTATTTTTGATTATCCTGAGAAAAAACATATATTAAACCTCTATTAGTTAATCAGTAGATTCAAATTTTGTAATATCCTTCCAGTAACCAAATCAGTTTTAGAGACCTCATTACAGCATAGGGCTTTCCACTGTGTATGTATTGTCTCCCATGGAACTCAGAAATGGGATAAATTAAATGTGTGTGGCTGACCATGATTTAATTTGATAGTCCTTGCAGAATGCCTTTCAGTATCTGATGTGATATGTCGCCCTAATTTGTGGGTTGCCAGAGGCACTGGAACTATGAATAGAATAGCCTGTTGGTAAGAACACAGACAGACCTGTATAACTCCATGCCTCTGGTGTACAATATCATGCTGAATCTAAAACACTTGTTCTACTCTTGTACATTTTCAGTTTCATTTTAACTGTACCTGCACAGCTCTAAAGAGCAATCAGTACCTTTCGGATCTCTTTAAGTTTACAATGGAACAATGTTGGCCAGATCAGGTGATACCAACGTTCCACTGTTTTCCAAGTGGTTGGGCAGCAACGAGGTCAAGAAAAATCCTTATTCCCCTCAAGGACAATATTTAACTCAGTTGACCTCAGGGGGAAGCACTGAAGGGTTGAGACTATATACGTGCCATCTGTGCCCACCTATCAACGATTAGTGTGGACACAGAATCAGCATTCCACTACAGTATTTCCAATTCAGGGATGCACTACTAAGCTATAGCCTATTTGCTGCCTGGTAAACCATACTGATGAGTGAAAGCATTCATTGGTCTGCAGTTATGTTGTCCGGAGAGACAGAGTTGGCATCTCAGGTGAAGGGAAAGATGGAAACAACAAAAAAACTCAAGGAGAAAACGCTAACAACGTGAATACTTTCTCTCCCAGGAAATACATAATTCACTCCGAAGGCCAGAAAATGCATAAAGGCATATAAAAAGATACTGTCTTGACTAAAAGGAGCTTCATAAAGTGTGTTTGGAAGCTCCTATTCTAGTGCATGTTTTGGATTTGCTCCATTCACAAGTCAGATGACAGACAATAGGAGTTTAAAAACAACTCCAGACTCATGAGTGAGCGCTTTCAAACCTCATTGTCTGTCAGGGCCACAGGACAACTGTACAACTCAATGCCCCTTATGATTTCAAAGAGCATCTTTGCCCAATTCGTTTGTATTGACTCGGATAATCTTCACTTTAGTAACAGCCTCCCCCATCTGTCACAACAGCATGCAAATCCAAAATGGGTACTGTAGGAGACATAAGCAAGCCTTAAGGCAAAGCATCAAATCCTTTATCGGGCATCTGAAACCACATTAACCTGAAATGTGATGCATGTATTATTTGTTCCGACTGCAATGTGTAATAGGAAGAAGGGGGTGAATAATATGTATACGACATGGTAACATTCTGTGATAAGGCTTACACGTGCTGAGGTAGATTGTTTAATCCCAAGGCGGGTTTTTGGGAGTGTTTAAGAACTACCTCAGTTCAGCACATCTTCATTGGAATACCACATAATTCCTAAACAAATTCTTCATTAACAGCTTTTGTAAGTGTGGCAATGTAATAATAATTAAATAAAAACGTTAGAATTTTAGTCACACATACATTCTCGCAGGTCATTTACCAGACCTCTTAGCTATGTATCCACCCTTTCTGATTATCCAGTGCAAAAATACACACACACACAAACGCACACCCGCACACGATAGCCTCACCATGTGTTCTAAGGATTAAATAGTGTTTCTCAGGGGGCAGGCCAAGCCATCTGGACTGTGGTTGATGAGAGCACGGACAATATTCTCAAACTATGAACTAAAATCAAATTAACTTACCAAAAGTTTTAAACAGAGATAAACTTTATTATGAAAGTTACTTACACAGCGCTATGAATGTTTGGCGAGGGTAAGGTTTCAAATAATGCTCTCAAAGAGCATGAAAAAAACAGTGCACCTTAGTCTGGCTAAAATTATCTGAAATTCACAGATGTCATGCTACTGGAAGAAGCCTCTAGATCCCATGAACCCTATTATGCTGTGCCAAAATCCCAAATGGTACCCTATTTCATATGAAGTACACTACATTTCACACACAATCCTATGGCCCTGGCAAAAAAATGCAACAACTAATGCAATGACATATGTGCTGTCTGGGGCAGAAGGTAGCCTGGAGGTTAAGAGCACCCACCTAATTATTAATATCATTGTTATGTCTCAATTGCTTCCCAGCCGTGTAGGCTACTGCGGCTATACTTTTGTTCCTGTTCCATTACTGTAGGGACTGAACTAGGCTTTAAATCCCTCATTTTTTCCTCTCAGCTTCCTGACCCATAATCCCCCCCACACACCCACCCCCCTCCTAAACTCTAAACCTTTTAAATGCTTGTTTGGGACATTCCATACTCAAACACAACATGACATTTAGCCCCTGCCGTGAATTCAGTGTTATTAAACAGTTACATGTCACATTGGTGTTTTATTGACCAATTGTATTTAGATGGAATTACTTTGCAGTGGTGATTATGTTTTCATTACATAATGCTTACCTTCAACTCAACTCCCTGGTAATCCTTAATGTTATGTGTGGCTGCCTGTCATAAGCTTAAAGTGTGTGAGATTACATGGTGTTTAGAAATAGCACCATTTAGAAAGTGCCACATTAATTTATTATCATTATTTCATCCATGTTTATGCAGGTAACACTTGTCTCTTGCAGAAAACTAACCAACAACATGCCAGAGCCAGAACAGGAGGGAACGATGACAGGATACTGTGGAATCCGAAATAGGTCATGTCCTAATGAAGGACATCATAAATCAAAAGCTATCAAAAATGCAGAAGCTTTTCCATAGAAAATAAAGTGATAAAGTACATGAATAGATATGAGACGTCATCTAATCTATCAATTCTGAAGACCAGAATATGTTCCATTTCCTAACAAGCCTGTAGCCAATCACTCACACACACGCACGCACACGCTCACACACACACACACACACACACACACACACACACACACACACACACACACACACACACACACACACCCACACACTAGATGACAGCGTCTCATCAAACCCTGTGTCAGTAATTGCATTAGCCACAAACTGTGCAGAAGGTCTTTACCATCAAAGTCTTAGGGCTCAAGCAGGCTCCTCAGATGATGACCACAACAGAGCACATCGCTGTAACGGGGGGAGGGGCTTCTCTGCTGCTAATCCAGGAATCTATAGAGGTGGGAGGATTCCAGCATTGGGACTTTAGGGGATCGAGAATCTCCCAGCCACCAGCCTCAACTACCTCCACAAAACGGAGCCGGGGTTCTCTGTACTTCACTGAACACCACACAACACAATAATAGTACATACAGCTGATACTATATCTGCTTTCATATCTCCCCTTTCACACTCCTTTGCTGCAAGATAGAAGAGTGAGAGGAAAGTGTTTGGAGAACCTGTGGGAGAGAGAGCGAGAGAGGGAGAGATAGGGACAGAGTGGAGAAAATAGAGAGAGGAAGAGCGGGACAGAGATAGCGGTGGAGAAAGAGACAGGGGGAGAATGTGTTGGAGGGGCTGGAAGTCTGAGTGGGTTCTTTGCCAGCAAGACAGTTGCACTGCGTTTGTCACCAGTCGTTTGGATTAACCTGTTCTAAAGGCCACCAGCCGGGAGAGGCAGTCAAGGTAAGTGTCATTGTCAACTGTCCACACTTGTTTGTTTGGGGAAAATGAAATTTTAAAATAGTGAAACACAGAAACAGGACTTATGCACTCAGGCATATGCTGAATATTTATATTTAATATAGCAGAGTTCAGGTTGAAATTAAAGTACAGTTTCATCACATTAAAACATGTAAATTAAGAATAGACAGTCAAGTTTTGATGTAAATTAGAAACAGCTGCAGCAAGGCAATCATTTCGATCAGCATACGAAAAACATTTTCTTAAAATGATTTCAAATTAATCTATCCCCCGTGGAGTGTGTGCATGGATTACATAGGGGTTTGATTGCATTTGATGTGAGAACATGCAGCAACTCAGTCAGTGCTCTTGTGCTCACTGATCCACACTAAATTAAATCAATTCCAATAGCGCAGGTGTTCAGAGTGCAATAAAATCCATGTAAAGTTGTAAAGCTCCACAGTATTGTTTCTGTGGCTATTTAAAATTTGGTAACAAAAGCCAGCAGGACTACTACTGCATCTCACTGGCTGCCATACTTACCCTGCTTTGTTTCTTTCTAAACCCTGATGAATTCACTGTTTACCCAAGCGTTGCTTTTTTCCTTCCCCGTATTAATAAAATATGAGAGGCTACATTGAATATGTCCACTGGAAACAAAACATGATTTTGTGGCAAAGGTATGGATTTTAGCAGAGACATCGCAAAGGTTTTTCTGAGAAATCTCTATTCCATACATAAATTGTAATAAGTTGGTGAACTCATAAAGATAATGGTCCATATTCAACTAAATGTTTTAGGTTCATCCCATGTGGAGCAGCGGTTTAAGCCACTGCATCGTAGTGCCGCAGGGCTGTTGGGACCTATGTTTCCTGGTCACAGTGTATGAAAGTGCTTCGGGGGTTGCCTAGCAATGTCACGCTCTAGTGACTCCTTGTGAAGGGTCAGGCACCTACAAGCTAAAATGTTGGTTGACACCCTGAGGTGAGGTGTCCAGCTTGTGGATAAGAGAGAATGGCTTTGAAAGACAACAGTTCCTATCTTACAAACCCACTGGAAAGGATGAAAAGAGTTAGACTTTAGGGTCTAAATGACATAGGTGTAAAAGTACAATACTTCATGCTCACCAGGTTGAGGGAAGTTTCTAAATAACACCTCAATGACCAGGTAGAGGGAGCTCATTTAGCTGTTAAATAGGAGTACCTAGAGAACATTGGAGAATACTGGTGAACACTGGTCAAGATACACACCCCGGTGACAGCCGAAAGAGGAAGCACTGCAGTTGCCTTCCATCCACCGCACAATATGTGGCCTTGGTGATGAAAACAATGTTCAAATGTTGCTTCTTGCCATAGGCTGGAGGCCAATCAGAGACAATGGGGCAGGGTTCATGCTGATTCACAATCCACCTGTCACGGACCAGGCTGTTCTCCTAATGACACGTAAAATAAATTGTACAAAACAAGAAATTCGTACACATGTACAATTCTGGAGTCATGGAAAGGTAAAGCCTCATAAGTTTATGAAAACTAAAAATCTGTTTACTTTAAACATACCCTAACCTTAACCTCAACTTACACTAACCCTTACCTCACCTTACCCTAACCTTAATAACCTAACATATTATGCTTGAACTAAATGTTCCCCAAAAACTTTAGATTGAAACCGATTGGTCTATTCTTGGAGATGTTTCGGCAGAATGGCCTTTCAGTATGTACGAATGTTCACATTTTATTGGCCATATCCGTCTATCAATGTAATGTGGCAGAATTTCCATTACATATGGTTCCCCACATATTGCCATGAGAACAGATAGCACAGACACAATGGAAGCCTTGAGTACCAGGTTAGGGAAAACTGACTTCTAATACTGTAGTTACACATAATTTGAATCAGCTGGTAGCATAAAGAAATTGATGGATGTAGTATAAACCTGTATTGGTGTAGTTGATTTTAGCTATCATGCAGTGGATTGTTAAAAATGACATAAACATTTGTTCATTTGAAGAGTTGTTGAAATCTACACAAGCATCAAACTAATATATTTACTATTGACTGTATACATTACTGGACGTAGCATGTGTGACGTCACCCATTGGTTTGTGGAGATTTGATTTGTGTCATTGAGTTTGCCGTTACGAACGCAGCCATTTTGGTTGCTGATGTGATGATTTTAGACGAGAGGCGGTATCTGACAGTGATGTTAGCTGAGAGTAATGTTACGTTACACACTTTAACTGGTACAGTCAATGTCAATCACATCATAGCCACGCCCTAAAACACCCCCTGCTTTATTGCCATTTTTAAAATCAACGAGAACATAATTTAAAAAATGAACATAATTATGTATTGCAGAAGAGTTGGTGAACTTCTCATAGACTTCTACAGAAACCGACTTCTTTTGCAACCACACGTGTCGCCCCACAGCTGGAATTCAGTTAAAATGCAGGTTTAAGGCACTTCCGCATTTGCATCACTTTGCCAAACCGGATGCTATGTCCAGTGATATATATGGTCTATGTTTTTTATGTAAACAGTAACTACACCCACTATTTTTTTATGCTAGTGTAACGGAGTTAACATCGTACCGTGAAGCTCACTCCACAGCTAGCTTGAAATGTCGCCGAAGCGCTAATTGGTACCTTTTGTATAGCTCACTCGGTTGGTACGTTGTCAAGCAGGGCTGTAACGTGTGTTGCGGAGCAGAAGGCAGCGGGTTCGAGACCAGTCAGAGGACATGGCGAACTGACGTGCGGGCTGCTCGCAATATTATGTTACAGTCCCTCTCTAAACACAATGCAGAGCTAACCGTTACACTAGCATGTGATTCGAATGGCATATAGCAGTTTGCAGTCACTTCGTTAAATCGGGATAGGTGTAGATTACAGTGGGGATGGTGGGGACATGTACTATACCTACCATGGATGTAGTATTTAAAGAACTGGATGCCACCTTTGGCACAAAGCCCCGTTCATTCCAATAAAAGTTGCTCAAAACCTTATGAAGCAAACATGGAGCTCCAAAATACCCGGATTTCCGTGTTGTGCGGCCCAATGGACATGCTCACTAGCAACAGTTTGTTTGTGTTGTCGTAGCAACCAGTAGCAACACTGCACATTCATCATGCCTAGTTTAATAACTCTGGATTCGGCTACTAGTGTATGTTAAAAAATGTTTAAAACCTGACGTTTTAAACAAGGACCCTTTAAGTGTTCGGGCTGGTAAGTTGATGTACCCCAAAAAAATTATCTGCTGAAATATAGAAGTTTCTTTCACCAAGTGTTTTTGGGTCGCAGGGGGTGCAGTTCCACCGTTGGCTGTGAAGCCCATGGTTGCTTCAATTTCCATGTCTTAGACTACCCCCTTGGTACTCACCAGATATCATCATGAGTAATTATGTCCCCACCACTTTTTTTGAGAAAAAGACCATTCGGGAGAGTCTGGACATTTCCTGGTTGGCCAGTAGTGTTTTGCGGCCGCAAGGTCCAGTGTGATAATAGTTATACATTGGCAGTTTTTAGCAACACCATGGTCTAAACTGTGCAGCCTCTGCTCAACCCATACGACGGGCAGCAGCAGCCTCTCTAAATGAGACGTTACCGCTAGCACTCCATTCCCCGTCTATGAAACTGTACCCACCACTTCTGAAAATGCACTTCCGAATGCGTCTCTGTCCCCACCACATTTCAAACTAAACTGATGCCGATGTAAATCAAAATCAATTTCTAAATGTAAAACAGTGAAAACAAACAAATCAAATAACAAAATTTACATAATTCCATTGTGGGTTTAACACATAAAAATTTGACAAATATTCACTTTCTTAGATCAAAGTTTTTGACTGTGGGTCAATGAGGGAATCCTTCTGTTTTAGCTTGTCCCAAGGACCTTGTTACCGCATCTATGTGTGAATATTTTTTGGGAATCCCAGGTAAAATCTGGCCACATGTAGTTGGTGCTACTGTACTTTCAGGTTTAAGCATTTTAGGTTATATTTAAGGTTAGTGTTTTATGGTCTAGGTTGGGTTTAGAATTCTAGAAGAATATGTTTTGGTTTGTTGGAGGAATCAACTCCAGACACATGTTACACATTATTTGTGGTAGGCTATATACACATTATTTGTGGTAGGCTATATACATAGTTCGTCATCAACATTAGGGTAAGAACAAAGTTAAATTGCTGAAAATGTGAATCATGGCCATGCTTAGGCAAATTAATTATTATTGGGCTATTATTATTATTTTTTTAATTGTGTGTTTTTCCCCATTTTTCTCCCCCTTTAAATACCCTCTAATCCTGCCTTGTTGGCAGCTCCACAACTCCTTGGAGTGGGATGGTGAAGGGCGCACATGGTTCATCCAACCACATGTCGCCCAGCCGCCGATTCTTTCCACACTGCGAATCCAACACGGACGCCTTTAGTCGGATCATACACAGGGCGATTATGTTCACCGACTGTCATTCCGTGAATGAACCCACAGGGGCCCGATCTGGACACGAAGAGCACTGGAGAGCGATGTGGCAGGATAGATAATCTGATTTATTTTACCCAGATCCCAGGTCAGAGCTATGAAAATTTGTGCTGCCTTGTGCAGGAGGCCCGGGGAAAGTTAGAGAACCCATACTCAGGCTTGTATCCATGACTATCATGACGTAGACTGTTGTGCAATGCAGCGACTTCCCCCACTACACCACATGGAGGTAAATGTCCTGGGGTAAATGCCCCCAAAAAATAATTGTATGTGGATCATAACAAAGATCAGGCAAATTAATAATGAAGGGAAATAAATGTCTACTTTACACATTGATTACACAAATTATGAGATTAATTTACCCCAATAGCAATGTTGTAAATACTGACACAGTCTCAGCCTTCCTCTTCCTTCCTCTTCCTTCCTCTTCCTTCCTCTTCCTTTATCTTCCTTTCTCTTCCTTCCTCTTCCTTCCTCTTCCTTCCTCTTCCTTCTTCTTCCTTCCTCTTCCTTCCTCTTCCTTCCTCTTCCTTCCTCTTCCTTCCTCTTCCTTCCTCTTCCTTCCTCTTCCTTCCACTTCCTCCAAATAAGATTGCTAGTTGGCATAACTAATTAGTACTAGCCAAGCTTGTCATTTTCTAAATGACAGTTGAAAAACCCGGCCATTACTATACATGTGTAACTTTTCCCTGGGGGCTAATTACCCGATATAAAGAGTGGACCAGTTTCCCCAGCACACTCATCCAAAATATTACTCCTTTCATGAAAATGTATTAAAAAATTATCTCTAGACCAGTGGATTATTTATCTTAAGGCTTTCCAAACTGTGCATTAAAAACAAATATATAGATCTAACTTCATTGAAATATGTCTATAATGTTAACAATGTGACATGGGCAATATGTGAAATAAAGAGGAGGGGGAGATTTGTTCATGGATTTAGGTAGGAATTTGGGTAAAACGTTCTTAGGCAGTTCTAGTGTTAATGAGGTTAGATTCAATTTAGGGCTTGGGTTTAGGATTAGGGTTAAGGGCTAGGGTGGAAAAAGATGTGTGTATGGGAGTCTGTAGAAATATACAGCATCCCACAGTTTGTTTAATGTACTATAAGGGCAACTCATACCATGCCAGTTTGCCATTGGTGATGTTGCCTTTGGCCATGAAATTACAGATATTATTATTTTCAGAAGTCACATCATTGCTGCACATTGTGCACATGTTGGTGCTCTAATGCAAACCATGTTTATCCAGGCGTGTTCACCCAGTTCATGTTAGGTTTTGACTTCACACGACATTATGCTTTAATACACAATTGTTGTTTACACAATACAATTTCCGTTGTCTGGGAATATTGATGCAGCAACAAAGCTAAATGAAATCTTATCCAGCATAAATATTTCTCACTGAAAATCTTAGTTTAAAATGATGTTTTACACATTGCAATTGTCTGCCTTCTAGGCTGTTCATCTGAAACCTTTTCTTAGTTTCCATCTAAAAGGTAGAGATGTAGAGACAGTGCAGACATCTGTATAGCATTTTACAATAACTGAATTCAATGGTATTTCAGGCAGCACAACGTTTCAGCTACTGCCCTTCTTAAGGAATGCTACTGAGCATCTCTGGAAAGATCTTTACCCACAGTGTCCTCAATCTAACTCAGGTTGACATTGTCTGAGAGTTTTAGAATAATTCCACTGGATTAAGGTTGGCTGTCTGTGAATTCACATGCTTGTGCAGTAAGGGGTTTGTTTGGGTTCTTCCTCGACATTGTTATATACTGTAGGCTCCCTCCTCCACACAGGCTAGTCATTTCCCATTAGGCCCTGCGTATTCACATTAACCATAGACAGGGCCGGATTATGTACCGGGCAAATGGGGCCTGTGCCCAGGGGCCTCTGACCATTAGGGGCCTCGGGATATAAGGCACCATGAGGCCTCTAATGGTCCGAGGCCCATGAGAAAATCTACTGTGAATGGGAAATGTAGATATTCATGCTGATAGTGCTTCAATATGTGGGCCCTTTACCACATCAAGTGCCCCATAACTCCACCTCAACTCATGCCAGGGCCCCTCAGCTACACATGAACCCATACCCAGTATCATCCAACTGCGGCCACAAATGGGTGTTCTCGTGCTGGTGGGGGTTCCCGTTGTCGCAAAATGGAACCCCCTGGAACACACATTCCATAGCGTTCAAATTTATATTTTCAAACATTGACGGTTAAGGTTAGGCATGACGTTACTGAGGTTAAGGTTAGGATTAACGTTAGGGTTAACATTACAATAAAAACGGACTACTGACGCCTTCCTGCATTACGCTGCTTTGGAGAACAAAACATACACAACATGTCAGTCTGGATTTGAACTTGCAAATGTGATTGCTCGATGAAACGCTCAAAGAGTGTTCTTGTGTCGTAACAAGGATGCCCAAGCCACAGCTGGAACCTGCTCCCCAGACCAAGCCCCACCTCCACTCTTACCAGGACTCCTTCAAAAACCATACTAAGGCCCCTCCTATACAATCTATACCAGGGTCACTTCACAACCTACAGTATACAAGGGCCCCTCGGTCTCACCACTACCAATACCAGGGCCTCTAACTACCAGGGTGTGTTAGATAATATATCTGTTTAATTATATGCATTTAATATTATACATCTCTGGAATAAATTAAGAGACTGCAAAGTTCTTAAATCAACCCAATTTAAAACCTCTGGAATGTGAATAAGAGGAAGATGCAATCAAACAAAGTGGAGCTGCTTGGGTTTTTGCACCAGGAGTGGCATAAAGTCAGTCAAACTCAATGTGAAAAAGACTATTGAAGAGCATGCCCAGATGCATGAAAGCCAATTATTGTTTAACCTCTTAGCACGCAGTAGGACGCCCGCAGGAGATGTTGCCCCCCACCACCCCCCAAAGCTGGACTACAATCACAATTCACAAGTCCTATGTTATATATCTAAAGAAAGCTTAGACACTCAGGAATGTAGCACAGAGCTGTATATTTTTTATTTGTGCAGTAAAAGTTTTTTTATTTTAATTTACTGCAAAACTAGCTCTTGGTGTTGTGGGGGGGTGCTGGTGGTGCGAAGGTAGTCCAGGGGCCTTATAGTATGTAGATCCATCCTTGACCATAGAATATCACAGACGAGTGATACCATCATTATGATGTACAAAAGTAGCATCAAGGCAGATACTATTTTCAACAATGTCATTGAAAACACTATCAGTAAGTTGTGGTCATTGGTGACCACTCGATCTCACAGAATCTGTTATGTAGTAGTTGAGTGTGACATGATACAAGGGCATTATGCTAGGTTTAGAACTTCCAGACAGGTAAGAACAGCGGGGCTTTAATCCTCAGAGAATACAGCCATGGATGCACAATAGCCTGTCAAGCAAAGAATGTAGCCTACAATCAGGTCTCACCTGATGTCCCCATAAGAATACATTAAAATATAAGGAAAATAGAGAAACTGTACTTTAAAACGTGCCAGATGCTATTAATAATCTGGTTTGTTGAAGCAGATTTGGCAGGCTCGGGGGGAGGTCATATCAAGAAGGGTGAAGGCGGGGTTCATTGGCAGTAGGCCAATATATCATTCAGTGAGATACGCATACAGGCGCCATAAACAACTGACAACACCAGTCTAATGTATGTCTGTGAGGGAGACAACAACCTCATCTCATCGTTCAGTCAAGAGGTGACAGGAGATCCAGCTGATTTTGCAAAATGTAAAAGGGTTCTCTAATCTCTAGGATGCAGTTGCAGAAATGCAGAACCGTCTCATACTTCATGCAAAGTAAGCCAGAAAGTCAAAGCAATGACAGAGCCTGAATCGTTGACGTGTGGCTCTACAGTACATCTGCTTCCTCCAGTTTTCCTCGACTCACTTCAATTGCAATCAATGTTTAGACCGACCTGCTGGACACTGGCACAATGCATCGCATCTTTTATGCTCCCCTTTGTTATATTTCTGGACCTGGAGTCTCTTTTTATCTTCTTCATCTCCCTTTCCTGTACACGAATGTGTTTGATGTTTTCCCCTGCTCCACTAACTTCACACTGCCTGAACCAAAGACATAAATGCACTCCAGAGGACCAATGCGCTCATATTTCCTTTTTCCCTGAATCATGATCCGTAAAATCCCTCCAGTAAGATACTGTCAAGGTTGACTAGACGAACATAGGAAGTGCATTATGACCTAAATTAGAAAAGAAATCTGAGCATATACAGCCAGAGCAGAGTTTGTTAATAATGATGATGAGTTACTGAGCGGCTTTTATGAGATTGGGACAGTATGGAGTACTGCTGCTCATTACTGTATTACTTTGCATTTAAGCTTTTCCCCAGGCTCTATTGCTACCAGATACAGACAGATGGAAAGAGAGACAGGTTCAGCGGACAGGGATCTGTCTGGTAGAAGAGATTACCTTCCACGTTACCTTGTAACTACTTTAACTGCAGTGTCATGTAAGAACATGTGTCTTCTCTTTTAACCAGGAGACCAATGTCACCGAGGACCAGCTGTGTAGAAAGATAAACATCCCGGGGACCAATGCGCCAATGTCACCACGACATTCCGCCCGTTCTTCATCCTTAGGATCTGGTATGATCCAGCTGCTTTTGTCTCACTGACGGACAGACCGTCTCTCATTGGAATTCATCGGACACCCGCCGCCACACAGATCGCCAATGATCACAAGGAACGGTCTGCTGCTGCTCTTCTGGTTTCTCCTGGACAAAGGCTGCATGGCTCCTCTCCACTCTCCGCCCCTCGGCAGGATGGGAAGAGGCCAACATCTAAGGGGCGGGGCAGGACTGGGACTGAGAAAACATGGGATGTCTGGGGTTCAGAGGGTAAAGCGAGGATGGGTGTGGAACCAGTTCTTTGTACTGGAGGAATATATGGGATCTGAACCACAATATGTTGGGAAGGTAAGACGTTTACATTTAAGTTCACTTAGCAGATGCTCTTACACACAGTGACTTACAGTAGTAAGAGTTTTCATCATTTTTCATACAATACTGTTGTTGCAAGAGCCAGTCCACCAGCTGAACTACACGGAACCACCATCTTAAAAGACACCATGTTAGCTGAGAACTTCACTCTTTCTGTAAAAAATGTTCACACTTTGTTGTGGAAAAGTCAAATCAGACTACATCCAAATATCAAAACATTTGAGATGTTTGCCCTGACTGTGCTGCCAATCCATGTTTTAATAATTCTGTTTGTAACCACACGGCAAGATGCAAATATAAACTAATGGCACAGCATAAAACTATTATTCTTTCAGTGCAGAATCATTATCCCAAGTGAGATTATATAGAGTAATTTGAGTTGGTTTGGAGTGTTTTTGAGTATTTTATAACAAGGTTAGGGCTTTTTCATACATATACATAACTGCAGTAATTTGTCAGTAAAATGTGTCAATTAATCACATTTAAGACATATTTAAAAGAATACAGCATTATATGTTTCTATACCATTTCAAACAGTGGAATTCAGCTGCTGCATTAAAGCATATTCAATATTGTTTCCCAGAGAACCATAAACTTTACGATTATCAAACCATAATATATACCTATATACAGTATTTCCGGAGTCATAGGCAGGCTATGCAACTGCAGCTCAACATGATTTGATTGACATTTCTGGTTGCCTAGTGATAGATGTTATTCCTGCTTTAGATGCTGTATTTCTTTACAGACCAAGGGAATGCCCATTTAGTGATGCTTTCAAATGATCTCTTGAGGAGGACACACTACAGCATTTAAAAAGTTGTTCCCTTTATAGATACACAAATACGCCAAATCCGAAGTCCTTTTAGGGTGCCACGGTCCATACTATATGTCTAAAAATGGGTAATAAATACATTTTCAATAGGCAATGTATTCCGCGTTTTGTGATAAATCAGTAAAATATAACAACAAATTCTCCCTGCAATCTAAATATGGTACTAAAAATAAAACAAAATGTCTGAGGGATCAACTTCAACAACAGAAAAATTTTAAATAAGTCTAACCGTATATTATCTGTGAACCTTCCCTTTATAGTTCTGATCATGTACCTTCCCACATCTTAAAAAGGTACTGTAACATCATCCTAAAGTTCTGGTTCTTGTCTGATGACAGTTTGCTTAAAGACAAATTAATAAATATTAAGCCTCAGTTCATTAACACAAAAGAATATATGCTATAAGCAGCACGACACGAAACCTCTAATTGCTTGGACTGCTTAATCGGTTCTTACTGTGATTTTGCACAATTCTCAGCATCGTCTGTAATTATGCCCGCACAGAGGAGGTTAAAGAGATTTTTGGGCAGTTCCAAAATCAAATATCAAGAGGCATTAAGAACGAGTTTGGAATCTGGCCCTTTCAGCTCAAACGGGATAATGCTCTAGATTGACTTGTCTGGCGTCAGTGCCAAGGTAATCTACTACATCCGTTCTCGGTACGCACGTTCCCACTGGATGTGTCTCTACTGGCTGAGAAACGGGGGATGAAAATGTCTCATCCACACAATGCCAGACTGCCGCTACTGCTGCCTTGCAATGCGGCCTACAGTGATTCAGTCGTCGTTGTGGGTGCTTCCTCAAATGTCAAACTATTTCCTATATAGTGTAGCTGATACTTGGGACGCACCCAGTGTCCGTGTTGAGAATGAGGATGATAGGATAATGGACAGCGTGGAGCTGTGCCTAGCCTTCACAGGGACGATGGATTCAACTGCCGCTGTGGTTGGTTAATAGTACACCGTGCGAAAGATCAGGACCTTGATCACTGTTAGCTACATTTTTGGAAAGGGGAACAAAGATCAAATTCTGGCTTGGAAATGGTGTGACCAAAATGTCATGTACTGTACCTCTCTTGAGCTACGGAACACTCCCTAATAGTGTCCTTTATGCCATTGAATTCCTGCAGAGGCGCATTGTGTGTACTATAATGATGTCTGCGGATGAAGATTTACCTCAGCCATTAAACTGGTTATTGTCACCTTTGCACCGGGATTTGGAAAGACAACACGACGATTAATGATCACATAGAAAATGAAAATGTTGAATTTCCCAACAGGTAACAGCCACAGTGTTCCTGGCCAAACAAGAGAAGAAGCATTTGCTTCAATTCCGTGCACACCTTTGTGTGAGCATTTTGAAAAGAGTGAAAATGACTGCACCACTGATCCATGTTACCCAAAGCTCCTCTACTGGGTTTGTCCCCATGCATTATGCAACCGTAGGGGCAGACAGACACAGCTGAACGGCCAAGCCTGGAAGACCCACATTTAAACAGCAGCTTGCCTTGCGGTCCTTGATCTGACATTCAGCAGGCCTTAGGAGAAAACAGCTTTGTGTGACTGCACTCTATACAATTAGACAATGCCTCCATATTGTGCAAAGGCCAATTGCAAAGAAGACTGAGCTATGGGCTCCTGGTCTGATACATACTAATCTTCTCTGGTCTGAATCTCAATGGAAAACTTGTCCATGCTGCTCATGTTTAATTAGCCCCCCCCCCCAAAAAAAGTTCATTCTGTAATACACACAGCTTTATCTATGACAAACTAGAGCCATTACACTCCTTTGATTTTTTTGGCAGAAATGTAATGTAAATGTAAATCTAGCTTCTACCTGACAATCTTTTTGCTAACGGAAAAGGTACATTGATTATATATTCTTTATTTCTGAGAAATGTTGTGTGATTTGGGGTTGATAAAAGTATTTTTTAAACGAAACCCATTTGTTTCTGGTGCCAGTGCGTATGTGGGGGAATTTGCTGGGAATTGTTTGGAGGTATTTAGATCTGGACTTAGTAAAAACGCTGGGTAGTCAGGTAATCCATTTATATCCATTGCAGGGAAATTGTGCAGCAGATAATAAACTGGCCAGAATTTGGTTCAATCTTGAAAAGAGCACAACTTTCACAGCCATTTGAGTGAGGATATATCACCCCTTGACCCCCTGGTCCTTATTGCTGAATAACCTTTTCCAATGGCACGTTCATTTATCTTGCCAGTGTGCCCGTGTGTGACTGTCAGAAAGCCAAATGGCCCCATTATGCGTATGGTTTATTTTAAATATCAACATCTCCTTCCATTCTATGTCTGCCCGAACTGATTTGTATTCAGGGCACAAACTATTTCTTGGCACGATAGCCCTGAAACGGATACCGTTAAAATATTATATTCAAATATTTATTTCCTCACGATTCATCTTGAGCTAGATGTTGTTCCTGCAGAGGTGTCTTCAGTTTGACCAGGAATGGCATCAATATCTGATTTGCTTTAGAACTCATTATGTCCAAACCCACTGTCAAGAGTAAAGTCGTGTTCTGACTGCTGAATGTGGTAGCTTCACTAGACAATAAATGGTCATAAAACAACGGGACGGGCAAATGTGTCTTGAAATTCAGCCCTCTGATCTAATTACATTACATTCTATGTCTTTCTAAGTAAACCATTAATCTCATCGATGGGAAGGATTTTATGGTTCCCTGCATACTGAAACTGAGTTACAGTTAGTATGTCCCAAATAGGGCCCTATTCCCTATGTTGTGCACTAGTTTTAACCAGAACCACATGAGCTCCAGTCAGAAGAGTATTTTATGTTTCTGTTGTTGGGACTCATGCATTATCTACTATGTAAAACCTGACCCCTGCTACCAAGCATATAATGAATCCTTTATAAGATAGTCGAGCCACAGGTCAACTAATGGATTTCTTAATTAACTCTGGGGATGCTCTATATATATGTGTATCTGTCAGTGGAACAACAAGATTTCCATATGGCCAGTCACAGTTAGAAAGAACTAGCATGAGGATTTCAAAGGAGCTCAGCAGGAAGAATCTGTCCTCCAATGCATCTTGTCACCCATCAAACATCCACAGGATGTATTAACGGCATGTTTATGTCTAAAGGAGTACAGTTGCTTACACAGAGTTTTCTGACTAACTTGCATAACAGGCTGTTGTATATAACAGTGCACAACACAGTGTGTGTCCATAAAAAGGTTCAGGCAATATGAATAGAACAATGTTTCCATAACTACAATAACTAGTGTACATAACCTATTTTGATTCACTGAAAAACCGGACGTTTTCTACATGCAGCTTCACACCGACCTGGACAGGGGTGACAGTGAGGTGAAGTACACGCTGTCAGGCGAAGGAGCCGGCACCATATTTACCATTGACCCGACGACAGGTGACATCCATGCCTTGATGGGTCTGGACCGGGAGGAGAAGTCCTACTATACTTTACGAGCACAAGCTGTAGACATGCATACAGGAAAGCCTCTGGAGCCAGAGTCAGAATTCATCATCAAAGTTCAAGACATCAACGACAATGAGCCAAAGTTCCTGGAGGGTCCATACACAGCCAGTGTCCCAGAGATGTCACCAGGGGGTAAGCCAGGCTGATACAAATCTATATGGGGAAAGCTCACATGGCAAAGTTGCCCCGTTTAACTATGACATGATAAATCATTATTTTTATAGAGTATTTGCGTCATTTAACACATTAGGAATTAATTCAGTGAAATACAATTATTTTTTTAAATCATAGTCTTTGGCACTTGAAATGCTCAGTCTGATCACTTTGGCATTAGGAAACACATATGAAGATACTGTAGATTACTTACTCAGACCTGGTTAATAGGGTTAGTCTATAACCCACCCATACTGAAATGATCAGTGATTGGTCAATTCTAATCAAATTTGTCATGTAAATGTAGTTGGCCAAATTTGTCATCCCAGTAAAACAAGCTTATTACATAATTAGTACAGTATACACAACTCTGGAAAAAAGTTTAGAGACCACGGAATAAAGAAATAATAATAATCAACCCCATTGAAAACCTCTGAAATATGATCAAGATTGATGATCACAAGCCATCAAACAAAGCTGAACTGCTTGAATATTTGTAACAGGAGTGGTATAAAGTCACTCAACATCAATGTGAAAAACTGGTACCGCACATGTCATGATGCATGAAAGCCAATTATTATTATAGAATTATTATGAAATTATTACACCAAATATTGATTTCTGAACTCCTCCTAAGTTAACATTAGTATTGTGTTTAAAAAAAAATATGACTTATTTTCTTTGCATTATTCTTATTATTTTAATTATTTTGACCATTTGACATTTTCTGCAAATAAATGCTCTGAGAATTTGGGAGAAATGTTGTCAGTAGTTAATGGCATAAAACAACAACATAAATTTTACCCAAACACATACCTAAAACAGAAACACTGATGATATTGCTGTGGTCTCTTTATTTTTTCCAGAGCTGTATACTGTATATTTTATATATTATAGTCACAACAATGCTAATACTTAATTACCTATTTATTAATTTCCGTCACTTTAGATGGTTAGCTAACTGACCATTAGTAACCTGAGAAAATAATACCCTATATTATTTCAGAAAAGACATTTGAGAAGGAGGTGTGCACCATAGTAGCTCTGCTTTTGCAGAGGAGTGTGAAGAGATGAAAGGGACATTAAAGTGGTACAGAACATATCAAGGTGAACATATGCACAATATTATTATGTGGAGATTGTAGCTCTTTATGTTGTTGAGTTTATTATTAATATCTGGTCCATATATGTTGTCTTACCAAGGGACACATACCTGATTCAGACCTCTCACTTTCACAATTTGAAGTTTCCTGAATTTTGTATATGGTTTAAAATCATTGAGAAAGTCTAAAGTGTTTAAGGTCAACAGCATCAAAAGTAGTCTAAAATAACATCTCTCATGCATTTGATGATGTATAGTCCTTTCTACGTGGACGGTAATTTCACTACTATGGCCACAAATTCAGTTTAGCATCCTCCTGCAAAATAAAAATAAAATAACATTTACAGGACTTTTTTTTAAAGAAATCTACATTTTAAGTGTTTGCAAATGTCCATGAGCTACTAAACATGCTCTACATAGTCAAATGAAAGTGATTAAGGACATACAATAATTAGTCATATTGTAAGGATCAAAATGGATATATATTTAAGAGCTATTAAAAACAAACTGGCATGCTGTTTATATTAGTTAACTACAACCCAGATAATATAAATATATTAACTTTTTATATGGGCAGCTGCTTTTCTTAAGTATGACAGTCAATTGTGTACAAATTTAAATGATAATTTAACTGCAAAAACATATATTTATTTAATACCTGTATTACATATTACATTCCTATTTGTCACATAGATGTGGTGTGCTTAAGACCCTGCAATTAAGTTTTTATCTGAATGTGTGCTGGTACAGTACAAAATATGTCCAAAAAAGCATAAAGGATTTGGTTATAGGTTGTAACAGACAATGCTTTAGGCCTATGCATTGACTTAAAAATGCACATTTAGGATGGAAAGCTAGGCTATAACATCTAGAATTGAAGCCTAGGGTCATAATGTGTCAGCGACTGACAGATTGCTACTGCAAAACATATGTTGTTAGCTGATGCTTAAAATACCTATCCAGGCGTTGTAAGATCTGACAGGTGCATCAGCGCCTGAGTCAATTAAGTATTATTATTATCTATGCTATGTCTTGTGCATCCAGAACTTGAAAAAAGGCTTTAACACCATCTCTTAATTCTCTTGAAGTTAATTGTCCACTTCAGTAATTATCAACAAAGTCAGGCCTAGTTGTCTTGCATTTAATAAAATGAAATAACCTGTAGACTAAGTGATGAAAATAACATTATCGCTAACCATGTCCCTCCCTATTTTCTGTAAAATGCACAGGTACTTTTGTTATGCAGGTGACTGCCACTGATGCGGACGACCCCACCTATGGAAACAGTGCAAGGATCGTGTACAGTATCCTACATGGACAGCCTTACTTTTCAGTCGACTCAAAAACAGGTTAGATGACAACACGAAATGTAGAGTTATAAAATAAAAAATAAATGTATGAAATGTTCTATGCTTTTTTGAAATGAGTTCAGTATAATTCTCTACTACTGTATTATTTTAATTTATGTAATTATAGAATATATGATAGCCTTTTATGGATAAATATTTCTAGGGGATTTTGAAGTATGTTGAGCCACTCTTTTATATTTGCCATCACTAAGTCATGGAAAATGTAATATTTCGTCTGGCAAAATTATCTACATTTATACTTCACTAATGATAATTTTTTCTTCAAAAAAGGGTGGGAAATAATCAAATTAAATCTCAAAATTCTCTGTGTGGCCCTGATCGGGCTTGACTTGCCCCTGGCCAAAGGATGTCATTTACCCCAAAGCAACTATTTTGATTATATTAAGCAACAGACTGTAGCTACATGGAATGCAATTTTGTGTACGTTTTATTACCTAATAATTGTTAGTTATTACAATTTACTACAATGCAACTCATATTTGAAATCTTAAAACTATCCATTTTGGTTTAGATACAAACAATAAATTAATTTAACAAAGAGAAAATCTTTTAATTTTGAACCTAACATACTGTACCTACCATTTTTCTCCTTGTGGTCTTCTCTTTCACAGAGTCCATGAAATCACTGTATGTCCTCTTAATAATTTGGTCACATAATTCACTAAACCTTTGGCTCCTCGACTCTCCCCTTCTGAAACTCTATAGAACCTTGTGTTCTTAATTATTCGGTCACATGATTCACTAAACCTTTGGCTCCTCGACTCTCCCCTTACTGAAAATCTATAGAACCTTGTGTTCTTAATAATTCGGTCACATGATTCACTAAACCTTTGGCTCCTCGACTCTCTCCTTCTGAAACTCTATAGAACCTTGTGACTGGTCCCTCTAGTACCCGTACTCATGGACCCAATACTGACCGCCCCAATTCACTCAGGGAGAGGCACTTTTACCACTGATTAAGGATTGCAAAATGTCATCAATTACGTCCTCCGCAAATGTTCATGTGCTTCTTAATGAACGCAGGGGCCAAAATCCACCTCTTCACCATTCCCTCAAGTAATATAAAAGAGGATTTGTTCTCTCATAATCAAAACTCATCTCACCCGCTCAAATCTCTCTTTCATTTGCAGGCTCATCCTGTCTCTGTCTCAAACTTTTATCATTTTTTTTCTGTTTGTTTCCATAACCTTAACTAGGGGTGATACGGACTGCTTTACCCAACATGGACCGTGAAACTAAAGAGCTATACCAGGTCTTGATTCAGGCCAAGGATATGGGTGGTCAGCTCGGAGGCCTAGCTGGAACTACCACCATCAACATCACCCTTAGCGACGTCAACGACAACCCGCCACGGTTTTCAAAAAGTATGCCAAGTTCCCTTAATATAATATTATGAAGTTTGATGTTAATCTAATGAGGATAATTTCATTCATATGCACTGTCTGTACATAAGTAATGGTTTAACGTTACTGAAAAGGTGATAATTAAAAAGACGGAATCAATGTAACACATTAAACAAGCATCTGCTTCATATCTAACACTACCGTAGGGACTTAACACATGAAAGAAGCAGCCAATTACTAACTTATCATGTCTATTTTAAACCTTGTCTGTCATTATTTTGCAATAGGTATCTTCCACCTGAGAGTCCCGGAGTCGTCGTCGGTTGGCTCAGCTGTTGGGAAAATAAGAGCTCATGATCTGGACTCTGGCAAGAATGCAGAGATGGAATATTCTATTGTTCCTGGAGATGAAGGACACATGTTTGACATTGTCACCAATGAGCACAGTCAAGAAGGAATCATAGTCCTTCGTAAGGTAGGAACCATAGAAATTAAATCTATAGAAGCCTTATTAAACTGTTTTGCTTGGTCATAGCGACTGTCATTAGTTGTCACGGTAACAACACACAAATCGCTTTAATGCTGAAGTAGGCCACTAGATCTTTGCAATGGAATGGTACACGTAAAAATATCTGCCGTTCTGACCATTCTCCTACATTTATTTGCATTGGAATGGCACTTCTAATCATTCCATTTCTATGGTAGGAACAATCCAACAATCACTTCTTTTCACCTAAACCTTACTGTATACATATTGAGGACAACATGTCCATGTATCACACTACATCACACTCTGTTGAATGCCAGTTTCACAACTTCCTTCCTTAATGCAATTGTTTTTACGAGAATGTACTACTTACGTCTTGATATCGTAAGAGATAATTGATTAATATATTTATTACATTTACAAATCATTGTCATTATCTAAACAGGAAGTAAGGTGATCTTGATTCATCTTTTCACGCAGCCTAAAACTGTTCTATACACAGGAAAGTGCCCGATGTTTTTAGATGTTGCTGACATTAATAAATGAATTCCTCCAAGGTTATGATCAGACAAGCCACCTCTTGAGGAAATGTGACAAGCAGGAATCCCTGTAGACAACCAATTCACAGCAGCTTGACTCACTGTATTTCACTGTATTTTCACTACCAAACACTTGTCATACCTTTACATAAGTAGATAGTTGCACCAATTGTTCAGATGAAAGCTCTAAAACAGGGTTTTAGTGCACCTCTCATCTGGTCCGGAAGGATATTATTACTTCACCTATAGGGTGCCTCCACTTAAGCTATGCGAGTTACCTTGCAACTACTGTGTTGTTTTCTGATGCCCTTGGTGAGATAGAAGTCTCTCAAAGTACCACTTGCATCTGTCTATCTGGTGATGACGAATAATTACATAGTGGACATAAAATGACTTTCGCCTTCCTAAATTGAAAAGATTGAATGGCTGCCACCTGTTTAAATTGAATGTATTGTAGATATATGGATCATAGACATTTAAGTGCCATCCACTGTATGTTTTACATCCTAACTGCATGCCACATACAAGGACCTGCTACGGTTTGTTGTCCAGAGTGATACAGATTCAATATCCATACACAGTAGCTGTCCTTATACAGCTGCTGCTTAACTAGCATGTGTACCAGACTCACAATGGCTGCTTTTGGGTGGTAATAAGACAGTAGTCCACTATAACTCCCGCCATGTTACTCTGAAAAAGCACTACTTAACCACCACCACACCGTTGTTGGAGCAAAAGTATGGAAAATACTGAGACAGGTTATTTTGTACCTTTCTGACTTAGGGAGGGCTCTGTTAAGGTTTGCCACAGTGTGTGATAAGAGGATTTGGTAGAGTAATAGGTTCACGGGATAATCGGCTCCGTCAAAATAAAAGATTATAGTGAAACGATAGGTAAACCGTCTGTGGGATTCAAATGCCCTCTAAATGTATTTATGTGTCAGCATATCTGTGGTTCTACTTTTTCACACTGAAAATATGCTGCCTTTAGTTTAGGCTCTGAAATACACCTGATTTAAGGGCTCGATTTAAGGACAAATTTAGGACTCCATTAGTTATTGTCTGTAAGATTTCAACCATTATTTGATAAATGATTATATAGATGATTATCTCTTTCCGAGCTGAATCCTGAAATATTCCCTAAATATTTGTTACCATGTTGGTTGTTATGGAAGGAGAAAAGGCATTCCTTTATGAAGTGGAGTTTGAGGCCACGGATCTCCTAGTTGATGAAATATGGCAGGTGAGTCAGGCACATGAGGGTGTATCCCAGACTGTGGGAGCTTCCTGGAACAAGTAATTGACACCACTGCTCCCATGATAAGATGACATCTTTCACCAGGTTGTGGGTTTGCAGTGAGAGGTGGAGCAGGATGATAGACCCAAACCAATAATGGATAGGTTGAATTTTTGGATAAGGATGTCTTTTTTTTTCCCCCTGACATTTTACATTTGTGCAGTGTTGCAGGAATTGAGTTTCCTAACGCTGAGCGGTTCTTTTGGGATGAGAGTGGACACGAGCTGGGGTGTCTGTCGTCCTGCATGTCCTGCCCAGTCGTGTTGTCAGTTGGGTTCTTATCCAGTCAACTGGGTGGCTGCCCATTCCACTGAAAACCGCTAGTTGTGTGTGTGGCGCTGACAGGAACTGCTGTGTGTGCGCTGACAGTGAAAACCAACATTAACAAAGGAGCTGGCTGTCTAACACAGTGTAGAAAATGTTGTTCTCAATATGCAATTTCTAAAGCAGTTGCATATCAAGTCTCAAATTACTTAAATGCTGAGATACTAAAGAATTTGTCTTTATGGGTAAAAGAACATTTTAACTTTTTAACAACTTCAGTTGGCTCAGATAATTAATTTCTGTTTCAATATAGTCATACTCTCAGGTATTAACAAATTGAACCAGATTTAAGGCTGTGAGCTATGTGATTTATGTCTGACAGCCAAGCTCATTAATAAAAGTTATATTTGAATACAGCTTATTCATATAATATTACATGTTTGTAGGTATCAATTCAGTTCAAGTGTCAAATAAATTCATTTAAATTAATACTTTTTCTCCTTACCTTTCAGCATCTCGACTACGAAAACAAAAAGTCTTATATCTTTAAAGTGGAGGCATCCAATGCTCACCTAGACCCCAGGTTCCTCCACCTAGGCCCATTTAAAGACACGGCCACGGTTAAAGTTAACGTTCTGGATGTGGACGAAGCCCCTGTGTTCACTAAGACATCGTACACCATAGACGTGTATGAGGACACTCCTTTGGGCACCATCGTTGGGTCAGTGACTGCCCAGGACCTGGACAGCAGCAGCAGTGCTGTGAGGTACGGACGTGTTTATTGTACCGACTGCACGTTCATTCAAAGAGAGATGTCAAGTCTTGGGTTGAGGAAATGGACAATCATTGACAGGCTGTTCTCATGGCAATACGAACAAAATCGTACAAAATCGTAAAAAACAATAGATACATCCACATGTGACATTTCTGGAGGCAAGAAAATGTATGCCTCGTACGTTTATGAAACGTAAAAAGGTCAATTTACCTTAACCTTACCCTAAACTTAACCTCACATTACCCTAACCTTAACCTCACTAAACTAGCATATTAACCCTGAACTAAACATTTCCCAAGTACTTTAAATTGTAAACGACTGGTCTATTCTTGGAAGTGTTCCGGTAGAACAGAGATTCCTATCATAAATCTGCCTACGTAATGCAGCAAAATTTCCATTAAGTACGGTTACCCATATATTGCCATGAGAATACGTTGTCATTGATTATGGTTCCTACATTACATGGGCACCGGTATCTGACACCTTAATTGACAACAGTAAACAGCTGTCAGGAAAGATCATGTTGCCTGTTGGCCATGTGTTGTGGCAATGTTGTGATAGTAACTGCAAGGCAGACGTTAGATTTAACCAACAGAGAGATGTCTTTCTCCTCAAAGTCATAATCACTGATACAGTGACTATAAGAAAATCATCAGACCCCTTTGAAATAGTCACTTTATTGTCTTACTGCATGAATTCCTAACCCATAAGAAATATATATTTTTGTTCCTGCTTAATTTACACATTCTACTGTAGAACATTTGAGTAACGTAAACAGGCAAAGGTTCGCAAATAAATTTAATACGGTATTTGTCACACCCAGCCATGGAAGGGCTGGGATTAGCCGTCCTTTTTCCCTTTCAGTTCTATGTTTCTTGTGTATAGGTTTTGTTAGTTTTCAGGGACGTAATCAGGGGAACCATGACAACAAAAGTACACAATACAAAAAGGAACTAACAGACATATCACTTAAGGGACACTAGGGGGAACCACAACTTAACACACAGGGTAGTAATCTAAACATGAAACACAACACCATACATAAGGGAGAAACTATAGCCATGAACACACATAGGGAAACAACACAACTAAATAGTACAACGCAACCACCGTGTAACACTGAATGAAAAACTAACAAAACCTACACACAAGAAACATATAACTGAAAGGGAAAAAGGAGGGCTAATCCCAGCCCTTCCATGGCTGGGTGTGACAGTATTGAACTAGAATAACATTCTAGGAAAAGTGATCAGTCCCATGATTTAATACTTCATAGAGCCACCTTTTGCTTTATTTCAGTCTGTTTGGATATGTCTCTATTAGCTTTGCACACCTAGATTGGGGAATATTTGCCCATTCTTCCTTGCAGAATGGTTTGAGTTCAGTCACATTTCGTGGTGAGCTGTGATTGACTGCTGTCTTCAAGTCCATCCACAGCTTTTCAATTAGATTTAGGTCAGGGCTGTGACTTGGCCACTCCAGGACATCCACCTTCCTATCCTTAAGCCACTATGTAGTTTTTATGGCGGAGTGTTTAGGGTCGTTGCATGCTGGAAGGTGAACCACCTGCCCATCTTCAGCTGTCTAGCGGAGGGCCATAGGTTTTCCTCAAGAATTTGGGTGTATTTGGCAGCATCGATTTCCCCTTCAATCCTGATCCAATTGCCCAGTCCTCACTAAAGAGAAACTCCCCCACAACATAATGTTGCCACCACCATGCTTCACAGTAGGTAGGGTGTGTTTTAGATGGTGTGCTGTGTTTGATTACATAACGCTTGCAGTTCAATCCAAAACATTCTATCTTGGTCTCATCTGGCCATAAAACCTTTTGCCACATGGCGTTAGAATATTCCAAGTGTTTCTTTCAGCGTGAAAAAGACTCTGTGTGGCCCTTTTTCAGGCTTAATTCTTGCCACCCTGCCATATAGGCTAACTTTGTGTAACACTTGTGAGACTGTCACATGGACAGACCGACCAATCTTAGCCATAAGGACTAGTAAATCCTTCAAAGTTGGCCTCTTGCTAGCTTCCCTGATCAATGTCCTCCTGGCTCATCCAGTTTGGAGGGACGGACCGATCTATGCAAGGTGTTGGTGGTGCCATACTCTTTCAACTTTTTAATAATGCTCTGAGCGGTACTCAGAGAATTTAAATATTTTTGTATTCTTCCACTAACTTGTGCCTTTCCACAACTTTGTCCCAGAGCCCTTTTGAAAGCACCGTTCCACCCATGGTTGTCGTCTTTGCATTGCCATGCACTACTAGTAATGGACTCATCATGGAGCAGCTGGTTCTGATGAAGTAATCAAAACCACTACAATTGATGTCAGATGGGGGACAATTAGCATGGTGTGCGATCTGTGAAGTGACCGGTTGTACCTGAGCAAGTATATAATGGTTACTCTAAGGGGCTGATCACAGGTTTTGTAAATGTTATTTTCACGTTGATGTTGGGGGTTATAATGTGTCAATACAGCTGCCAAAAGATTTTATTTCTTTATCATTTCCAGGGTGTAATGTAAAAAAAAGGCTATGATTTTCACAGGGCAGGATGATTTTCTACAGGCACAGTGCTATCTATCATGTTTGGGTAGATGTTTTTCCTCCACATAATGTTCATGTACAGTTGACGTATGTTGGTGTTGAGAGGAAGGGAGCACAAAATGCTGCACATATCTTTTAAAAAAGAACATAAAAAGACACAGAAGCCTTGTTATCAATTAATATTTCATGTCTTTCTACAAATAGAGAAAGCAGTAATTCACCTTGCTTAAAAGGCAGTCTTGGTGATGGCTGCTTAATATTTCAGAGCATTACATTTGTCATTGTTCTTTTGGGACACAAAGGACTTATTCACACTACTGCACTGATCAGACCTCAAATAGATTGTCACAAATGGCATCCTTTTCACTACATACTGTAGTACACTTTGTTTAACCAGATCCTGGACATAAATGCTACCATATAAAAGGAATCGGGTGCATTTGGGATGAATCAGCCATAGCTACATGCGAAGAGATTCATTATTCTCTCGTGTAATATCTGCAGTCATTGACTCAGTCTTTATCTGATTAATCATTATGACATTTATCCTTGGAGACTAATCAAATATTTATCAATCTCCAGAGATCTATTATGTTCGTAGTTTTTGTATTATATAAAGTCATCAAGAAATGAAAAGGTTTAAAAGAATTGTTCAGCGGTAGATCTAAATCCGTTCTTGAGTCCAGTGTAGGCTGAAGGGATCATACACCCTTTATTTTATTGACCCATGTGTAAACATCCAAGATTCCCTGTCCTTTTACTAAGGATTCATATTCAAACTTTAAGAAGGAAAAAACTCCAACAATCAATCTTGGTTATTAGTTAGGAATGAAATAGGCCTACTGTAAATTGCCACACGTTTTAGGCCTATCAATTCTGTCAAAACCATTACTTTGTGAATGATGAGCCACTTTCCTATATGAAAAGGCTGTCTTCCTGATGAGAGAGACGTGCGTTAGCTCAATACATTACCCATCTGCACCAGATAGGCTTGGTAGCCTATTTTTCATTTCAAAGCATGATAGATTATAGTTTAACTGAGATCAAGCATAGGATAGCATATAATCCACTGCCTATGCTGTGATCATTGGGAGGAAGGAGACGACATTGATGGAACATTAACCGCGACATTGACTTAAAGTGCTTTTTGTCCCACTGTGAGCTACAATCCTAATATGCATTTTAAAAGTGTTCTTGATTTTTTTTAAACACACAAAAATGTGGATTGTTTCAAATCGCCAACCTAAATGAGAGAATAGGAAGAAAACTTTAAACTGCCAGTTCTTAAGAATCAGTCACACGTCAGCGTTTAGTAACGTCAGATACGTTATTAGATTGTGTTGTGATGAAATTAAATAGGCAAGAAATAGGGCCTCTTAGTGCTCTTATCCACGCTTTGGTAGCAGCAAGATGACCACCATTGTCTAGGTTTGAGCCTTGACTGTTCCACTAGCTGAGAAGTGGCTACGAAGCCCCATGGCCGAATCAAATTGTTTAGCATCGCCCGGAGAGCGAGGAGGCATTCATATTAATCACATCAACGGGACTTGAACCAACATGCATATTTTAACCCTACACTGCATAGAGTAAAATAAACTGTAGCGGTAGCAGGCTTACTGTATTATTAATTCAAATGTCCATGGATATTACCCCTTGTATTGACAGTTCTGTTTTATGGTTTAAATTAATTGGGGAACCAGCAACTGTCAGCAACATTACCTTTCTTCGGAAAGCAAACCAAATAGCATAATCAGCATTGTACCTCCCCTTGCTCACTGGTCCATGGTACGGGGGATGATGACATTTAACTATAATCAGTCAAGGTCAATGACAGTGTAGCACACAGACTACATGACTAGACCAGAGTTTAGGCTACTGTATGTTCAGCTGCATTACCTGTTCATGTTTTACAGGTACTCTATTGAGTGGAAGAGGTCTGTGGACAGCTGCTTTGACATTGATTCTGTGGAAGGGACCATCTCCACAAATGATTTGTTGGACACAGAGAGTAATAGGCAGCACAATATCACCATTGTAGCCACTCAAGTTAGTAAGTATGATGGGACACACGTTATATGTTAATGGGTGTTAAAATACACGTTAAAATACATCTTCCTTGGCTGTATGGGCTAAATTGATTTACTCATTGTAAATCAGTACTCTTCCTAAAGACATTTAGATTAATATTTTATGATGATGTTAGGCCCCATGTTGTCATTTTATTGGTAATTTGAAATAGCCACATTATAATATTAGAAAAATCACTGAGTTCATTTTAAATATAAAACAGGTGATTTGAATCCTGAATGCTGATTGGCTGATTGCCATGATATACAATACTGTATATGGAGGAGAATGTGTAGGGAGGAGAAAGTGGTGATCTCAGAAACATTCAGATACTGTGTTAGGATCTCTATCTGTATCACTGCATGGAAAATAAGCATAACCCAGACTAACGGCTACCTACATACACTACACATTATGCTATTGTTTTGGCACCATCTAGTGGACTTCACTAACACTTACATTTGTTTTATTTATTTATTTATTTTTCAGGGGGGAGGTGGAGTCAAGTTAAAGTTCAGCTATTTTTCTTTCATTGTTTTTTTGTAAAATAATTTTTTTTAAGTGTTCATGTGATTTACTTTGTCAATTTCATATCGCTTGCATGATGCCTGCAGTTTCAGGCACAAACAGATGGTGTCACTGTTGTACCTTTTATCAAGCTGTAGTAAAAACTCCCAATGCACCATAATCCTGTTCGATTTACAGTTTAGTTCAGACATGACAGAGATAACTCGATCATTAGTGACGCTGACTCAGAACCATTCTGTGTATCCTGCATTATGCGTGGTGTCCTTACTTTTCTCTTTGATTCTACAGACAACCCTCTTCTCTCCAGCATCGTCACAGTCACAGTCAATGTGCTAGATGTCAACGAGTTCCCTCCAGAGCTGGACATTCCCTTTGACACTTTTGTCTGTGAAAATGCAAAAGTAGGCCAGGCAAGTACCGCTCCTCTGTGAGAAAATATCTCTGTGGGCCTGTCTCTATGTTTTAGTCTGTGAGAGAGAGATAGAAAGAATAAAAGAGAAAAATTGTGATGAATTGACTCCTGCTTGTTTCTGGGCATGAACATTGTTTAAATCTTTTTTTTTTTGCCAGGTCATTCAGACCGTCAGTGCAACGGACAAGGATCTTCCTGCCGTGGGACAGAGGTTCTTCTTTAAGTCCCCTAGGGAAATCAGGAACAGGAATTTCACTGTGCGAGACTTTGGAAGTAAGCCATGTTGCTTTATGCAGCAAATACAAGAGAGTAGGAGAGGTTGAAGTGGAGGATACAGACAGTGGAGAGAGAGCCAGAAGGGTAGAGAGAGATAGAGAGGTAGGGAGAGAGAGAGAGGGGAATCCAGTTGTGTCATGTTCAGTAAGGATCTTAATTTGTGGCCTGTCTGTAGAAAGTCTCTGTATATGTTATACAGACTGTATTATGATGCACTGCAACATTTCTCCATACAAGCTCCATACAATTTCTACTAACAGGGCAGTAAATACAATCTTAAGTTTCCTGTCACGACCCACGTTCTGCCAGGGTGCAATTGTTTACTTTGCGCAAACCCAACAGCCTTACCATTTTCACCAGCCTCTGTTAGTATTTCTCTAACACAATAACACATAAATATCAGGCCTGATTCAGACAGACAGCATTGCTCATGGCCATCACAGAAAACAGGCACAAGGTGTGCTTAATGGCTCCTACCTTGTCAAGGGAGATCTCCATTCAGCCAGGCGGAGGGAATGCTGTGTGACAGAGTCAGTTCTCCAGCACCACTGTTTTGTGTGCTGGAGAGGAGAGGAGGCAGGGCGTATCTCGGCCGGTTGTCTCTTTGTGGCAACGCTGGGTCTGTGTTTGTTTTTTCAAAGTCATGCGTTTTGCCCCTGGCCCTGTTTGTTTTTCCTTCCGTACATTCTCGTCGTGCACTTTCACCTTGTTTCCAATAAGGCACTTGGTGAAGTGCGAAAGTGGTGAAAGTGACATTTCAGATGTATTTCAAGATCTCCACTGAAACAAAATGTGACTGATAAAGGTTGGAATATATAAATGGATGTGGTCCAAGACTGCCGGACATGAAAACCTTTAGTACTGACTGTATATGTCAGCTTTGAATTAAGAGCAAGAATAACATTGAAGGTAACACTGTGACATTCTCTCTTTGGTTTTAGGACACTTTGGTTATAATGACCAGTAGGGTTCCAGTCTATCAAGTTTGGAAAACGTAGAGCTACCCAACCCTGTTACTAAAGATCTACCCTCCTGTAGGTTCTCTCTCTAACCATCATTGTGGGCAACCTATTTTAGTTAGAATTTAGCTAATAATTAGAATCAGGTGTGCTAAAATAGGGTTGAAGTAAACAACTAACAGGATGGTAGATCTTCAGGAACACGGTTGGGCAGCCCTGTGTTAATGGTTAATAGACATGGACTGTAGGGTTCAAGACACATTGGCCCTCATTTATCAAACGTGCGTAGAAACCAGGGTCGATCTGAGCGCAGAAAGCATCTTACGACGGGGCTCACGCGTGATTCCCGAAATGTTTGTATCACTCCAATTCCAGCGTACAAATGGTTGAAATCGATCATAATTTAAATATCACGGCCACATATGTTCACGGGTTAGAGGCCTCGCCCTTAGTATTTACGACATGGATAAGTGACATCTGGCAAAGAAAATGAATTTCACTGAGAAAGAAATAGAGACGCTCAGGTCTCAGGTGGAGGCCAACCGCTTGGTTTTATTTGGTTTTATAAAAATTAGGCATCAATGGATCAAGGAAAAATGCAGTGTGGACTGTGGTTAGGCCTGCTGCTATAGTCATTGAAAGCAATAAACAAGAACCTTGTTTTTAAAGAAATAAATTATTTTAACTAAACTAATATTGTATATTGTATGTTTTTAAGTAGCTTTCATATCCATAGATAGCACTTACTATATTAGAAGCGCAGAATTAGATCATGTCTCCTTCGTAGAGCACCCAATGGTGGCTGTGGTGGCCACGAATCTTCATTGAATGGCACCCATCGCAATATTGTGGAGAACCCTGCATGCCATGATTATGTTGCAGGCCTGGTCTAGTAAAGCAGAGTCGACTTCAGGACTGCCAAAGCGCCTGTTTAAATAGGCGATTGAATAAACATTTCACCAATCACATTACAAATTGATTCACCTATATATATTTTTATTATTTGTTTGAATTTGTTGTATGCCCAATTAAGCTCTCATGTTCTAGGCCATCTCAAAAACACTTAATAGCAATGTACATTATAAAATTAATTTGTAATTCCGAAATAGTAACTTGCAATATGGGGTAGTTGCGATGCACACACATTCATCAATGATCGCTGGTACAACAATTCAATGAACCGGGTGATTATAGGCTACCATGAACCACCGCTAGTCACACTGGAGAACTTGCGTGTACGAGTTCAGACCAGACGTGAGATTTCATCGCAGCCTATGCTCACGTTCAAATTAAATCAAATTAAAATGCCTCGATTTGCCCAGGTTTTGGCGTACGCCCATCCTACGTCTGTTTTAGGTGGTGCGCACCTAAGGTGGTGTGTGTGTTTATGGTTGTCATCTGAGTTCAAGACAACACTCCCGGTAACAGTGACTAGAGGTGTAGGGTTCCTGGCTGTATTGATTGGAATTTGCTTAAATGATTGTGTCATCTGGTATCAAGACACCACCCAGGGAATAGTCTGTTGATCTGTACCCTCCCTGGCTGTGCTGATTGATTTTCTCATTTGGTTTCCAGACAACACGGCTGGCATAGTGACCAAGCGAGCGGGCTTCCAGAGGCACATCCAGGAGTACTACGTGTTGCCCGTGGTGGTGGAGGACAGCGGGTACCCGGCCCAGAGCAGCACCGGTACCCTCACGGTCCGTGTGTGTGCCTGTGAGACTGACAGCTGGCCCATGGCCTGTAGAGCAGAGGCCGTGTTCCTGCCCGTGGGCCTCAGCACTGGGGCCGCCATGGCCATCTTACTGTGCATGCTCATACTCCTGGGTAAGTCAAGTGTTTCAGGCAGAGGTTTAAGTGTAGACTCTCATTTCCTGTACTTATTTTACAAGCAACCATTGAGCTATATGACACCAGTAAAATAATCTAAAATTATCAGTAATAAAGTATGGTCATTTACATACATAAATTAGAAACAGATACATCTACAAATATTTTTTATGTATGATTTGATTATAAAGAAAAATATGAAAATTGATAGCACCAAAATAGTCCATTTTTAATTGACAGGCCTTCTATAAATATAATGCCCAAAGTCAAATTTGTAATGTGCTTGTAACGTTCCACTTGAAGCAGGTAGATAAAACCAAAGGTGTTTATTATTATAGTGGAAATAAAGGTGCTGTGTTTCAATATAAGAGAACCAGATATCAGTCAGGACACAAGATACTTGACAGGTCGTAGGCAGGCAGGGTGCTGTACACAATTTGGGCAGTCGGACAGGCTGGGGTCGAGGCTCACGACAGGTATTCAGACAGGCTGTGGTTGGTACACGGAATCAGGCTTTCGGACGGGCAGGGTTGGTTACACAGTTCATGCAGTCAGACAGGCAGGTTTTGGTTACACTGGCAATCAGGAACAGCAGAAGTACAAAAGGGATAATCCAAGGCAAGAATATACAAACAAAGCAATCCAGGGTCAAGCCAATAAAGACAATCAGGTAGAAATGCTCAGTATGTTACTCACAATACCTCGCGAAGAGGAAATAAGAGGTGAGGGTTAATATGCTGAATGAGTCATGAAAGCAGGTTTTCAATATTATTGTGATTGAGACTGGCCTGTGGTGGTGTGTTCATGTCTGTTGGAATTATGGTGGCTACCAGTATTGGAGGATGTGTTCATGAATGGTGGAATGGTGGGTGTGGTTATGAACTGAGAAATGTTCGTTGGTTTCTTTACTTGAATTGACGTGTATCCTTGAGGGATAAAAAAATAACAATTCCTTTATATGCGCTTATATCATCATTACATAAAAGTGATTTTATTTCTTATTTTGCAATTTCAATAGAAATTGCGGCAATCACAGGTCATTCTTTGATAGCTACAGTATCACAAATTTTAGGTGTTGCTTTTGTGTGTAACAAAAGAGTACATCGCTTTTTCATATTTTTTATATCAATACATTTTTTTCAAGCTTTATATGCAGGTCTGGAAGAGGAAGTAGCCTTCTCACCAGATGAATTCTACAGCCCTAATAAACTGACATACTTCTCTATGCCAGTGGTTCCCAAAGTAGGGGTCGTGAGACAGCGGGGTGGGGGTCACGAGATGATTTCGAGAAATCCCCCCCCAAAATTTGAACCCTTCAAAGTATATCTCCCTTTAGAGCTCTAGAGCGTCAAGCGTGATTATCTCGTGAACTGTGCTTCCTCCTAAAGCTTGGTACCGTTGGAAAGGGTAAGGTCAGACGAAAAGAATGAGTGGTGGCTCATCCCTGTGGTTTGATTGTTTTGTTCTTTTGTGTTGTAAACATGCTCGCGTTTAGATAGGCCTATTTGTGCGTGTGCGCCATTGCATGCACCGGTATATTTGAAATAGATCTAAATTGGAACAATTTTAAACACATTTACTATACTTAAGTTAAAATTGAATAGCATTTCATTAGCATTTTAATATCTTACATTCATTTGAAATGATATAATTTGGGACACTTTTTAGTACTGTACTTCAAAAACTTTTTGTTTATTTTGATGAAAAACAAAATAAATACTATTGAATGCGTTTAATTGGGGGGTGGGAAATGTTGTGTTATTTTATAGGAAGCAGAAGCTAAGGGGACATGTCTGTAGGGGCAGACCCATATATATAGAACGTTTGGCCAACTCAAATCATGGGCGCCATATGGCATACCATCGTCAGATGACTCTACACTGTAATGGGGCAAATATGCTATCTTGAAAAAATTGCTTATTTCACTATAAACAGGCATATACATGTTATAATCAAAGTTTGTCAATATGTACAGTAAACGGCCCTTACGGAAATATTCCAGTGTACCTTCTATATCTTAAATGGGCCTCTAAAAAATGCTAATAATAATAATAATAATAATAACAGACATCGATAAACCCTTCCCATATTGTAGCCATGAAAAAACAAGCACGGACAGATTTGAGAAAAAGTTCAAACCAATAATACATCATCAAGCATACAAGCAGTAGTGTTCTTAAAACCAAAAACTTTCGGTTTTATTCCTACTTGAAGCAAACACCACCACCACTGGAAATGAAATCGGCCTTCTTTATCGCCCACTTCAACAACACATTTTGAAACAAAGGTGAAAATCCCTCCTGCAGACAGACTCTTTGCAGCCAAACACGCAACAGTTGGGCATTTTTTTCAGTTATTTTTTTAATAATGTATTACATTTTTCCACTATTCCCTGCACTATGTCAATTGGAATCAGATAAATGTTGGTATCCAACATGGAGTCCAAAAAACATGTGACCACCTCGGAACCAATCGTATAATGAGATAGCTCAGAACATTAGATTCCCTAGTTAGCCAAACTCTCTATATATAGGGCTCTGTGTAGGGCAGTGGTTCTCAACTCCGGTCCTGGGGACCCACTGCCCTGCATGTTTTAGGTGTCTCATAGCTTCACTACTGAGGCTACCAGGGATTTATGAGCATAGAAGTAGGTTTAGGAGCAGGGAGACATCTAAAACATGCAGGGCAGTTGGTCCTAAGGACCGGAGTTGAGAACCACTGGTGTAGGGGGAGACTGAAATGGGCACAGAGAGTGACCGAGGCAGAGCTTAAACCCCGTCACCAGGGTAAATGTGTAGTCCAGACTTAAACCACTACTCCAAACGCCCAAATTACATTTTTTATTAACTAATTAACATTCAGTTTAATGTCAGCGGGCTGAAGTTTATTGCAGGTATTTTTATAGTATACTGATACTAAAAGCCTGAAAAACAATATATTTTAAGTCAAATTTATTATGGTATAATAAATTGTAATAAAAATATATTATAGTAAACTGAACAAGTTTGGTGGAAACAATAAAAAATGCATAAAAAAGTGTATTGTAAGTATATTTATAGTAAAATTCAGTTATACTACAGAAGTAGAACTTGGATTTGAGGTATGTAATTTAATTATTTATATTTATGTATTGTGTATATATATATATTCATTTTTATAATATATATTCTTTCTACTTGGGTTGGTGGTAACAGAAGTCACTATTCTTGTTCGACAACCCTTACACTAATTGTGAATCTCAAAACCGAAAACAATATACAAATATAACTTTTTCACCTCATAATATTATACAAGAGCTTGATATTTATTGTGGTGGACTCATGCTTCAAATTATGTTGGCTACTCCCAAGCCTTTACCTACTCACCCTATTGTCTAGAAATACATCCAACCTTTGCAATATTTCAGACAAAATTAAAGTAGTGCAAACCAATTTACCGTGGTTAAGTAAAGTAGCGGGGACCAATTTACTGTGGTTAAGTAAAGTAGTGTGGACCAATTTACTGTGGTTAATTCATAAGCACAAATGTGTTTTTTTCTCATGAAAATGATGTTCCCACATGAAAGGGGGTCACATAATTTCCTGCAAAATGTTCAGTACAATTGCTATTCAAGATGAAATTAACTATGTCTGCACTACGATGATGTGGTCTAACTTAGCTCACAGATTTGTATTTTCCATAGGAAGGAGTGCTTTTGGAGGGGTGGAGAAGCCTGCATTGATTGAGATGTGTGTCCACTGCACCAGAAAATCACCAGTTAGACCAGTGGTTCCCAAACCTCTCCTCGGGGACCCCCAGACAGGCCATGTTTTTATTTTCACCCTGAAACTACACAACTGGTTCAGTTAGTCAACTACACATTACACCTTTGACTAATTGAATAAGGTGTGCCATTTCAGGGTCAAAAGCATGGCCTGGCTGGGGGTCCCCGAGGAGAGGTTTGGGAACCACTGAGTTAGACTATTGACTATTTCACGTTTAGAGCAGCATTCAACATCTGCAACATTACGATTGTAAGCTAAAATGAAACATATAACCTCTTTCAACAACCATATTTTTCGCTTTTCAAGATCATGTAATCAGTTGTTTGCAATGGTTTATTATCACTCAAATAAAATGTGGCCTCTGTTCGGCCAAAAAATTGATCTTGCTGGAGAGTTTGGGTACATTTGGATGAGTTTCATCTTTATGGCCAGCATCTGCAATTTCAATTAAATACTCATCGGCATAGCCGACTAGGAAATCAGTTCCACAGTGGAAAAAATTGCATACTTTAGAACATCTCCTTACCCTTATGCAAAATATATACAATTGCAATAAATATTTTTTGTTCCATAGGTCATTGTGTTCTTGCTGCAATTCACTTTATTTTTCCTCCAATGCCATCATAATTTTCCATGGCTTGAGTCATAAAAGCCAGAGGCTCTTCCCTCCAAAATCACTCTCATGGTGGCAAGTTTTTCACAGTGATTTTACTGTCCTGCAAGACATCACTGAAATACTAAACATTTATTACAGGCCCATTCTAGATTATTCTTAATATTGTCCATAGCCATAGTGGTGGCCTTGTCTACAAAAAAGAGAAAGGAAACATGATCAATCTTTGTTGGTCCATACATTTAATCTGGAGTTCAGTACAACACAGACTCATTCTCTGCTAGATATGCAGTGTGTGGTGTTTCCAGTTTATGACCGTTAGACACCATAACATTAAAACCATTACTAATACTGTGGTAAAGGTGTGCTTGTTTACCGGGAACAGTCAGCTCTGGGGCATTTTGAAGAAATTAAGTCACACTCAATGAATTCTCAAACGATAAACAAATCATTTTGATGATGTTGTTGTATTTTCCATTCCAAATATCTATCAATCCTTAAATTAAGTCTTCAATGATTCATTTTACTGCAAATGGATAATAAATGTAAAATAAATTGAATCAAAATACATTGTATATAGATGACTGAACAGTTCTCCAAGCTGCATCGTATACTACTTGTTTAGAAATTCTATTCTGTAAACATTATTATCAGGAAGGGCTAGTATTATATCTGTGCGTAAAGGTATAAAAAGTCCACGACAGGCCCAGGTGCAAGTATTGGCCATAACCCCACACACACACGTGCACACACACATATCCCACCGACACTGCTGTCTCAGCGACAACAATGCTAACACTTTATCTAGAAGTTAATAAGGCTTCAACACCACCTCTTGGTATGCTACCACCAAACAGACCATTTTGGACAGAAGGCAGAATATATCAACTGTGGTCATGTTTATGCTCATCAGTTTGACATCCACGGAACAACAATCAACCAATAATATTGGTCACAGGTTTCATTACAATGATCTTGTCAGCAAAACACCACAAAGCACATTTGTAACATTACAATGTCCAAGTGACCATTATACAATTCAGACTCCAAAACAAAGAAAAAGCATTTTTAATGCTCAGAAAAATCGTCCACAATACTTTTTAATTCCAAACTCTCTGGCTGTTCATTAAACATATTTAACCTTATCTTAGAAAAGTAAATTCAGCATTTTGGAAATACTGCTACATCAATGCATAATTTAATCATTGTTCCATCTGAATCGCTTTTTCAACACCAGCTAGCTAGTTACATGGTGTAAACAAAACCGTACAAGCAGTCATGCTGTCACGTCATTGGATGGTCACAGTCATAGACTTAACATATCTCCCAGTGGTGTTTGCATCAGGTAAAGATTAAATACCGTTAAGTATAATAATGATGCTATATGAATGTGAATTTGATTCAGTTTCAATGTTTTCTATCGCCATAATGTTTTTGTAATATAAAATAATGCTTGAAAAAAGGCAATAGTATTGGTATTATCAAAAAGGTTAATTACCAAAACATAGCTGGAAAATACCCTATAAATAACACTAAACTAGCAGTGTTTGTATGACGCAACCTCTCTGCATTGCTTTTTGCAAGAGGCCCAATATCCACCCAGGTGTCCAGAACGCTGGTAAGATCGTGGCCCCCTAAACACTCTGCGACACTGTACGGTTGCACCGGCTGCACCATACACAGTTATGTCACTGTGTGTCTAGCTTTTTTAAATTGTATTGGTTTTATTGACAAATCTGAGATAAGTTAGTACTGTATATTTATTGTGTGAATACTGAGAATTTGGGTCCAGTCCATTATCATAAAGGAACATTTCACTGTAGCTCTGCTACATGATGTACATCAGGCACGTGCACAGGTAGGGCTCAACCTGTGCAAAGCACATGCACTTTTTGCCATTACTCTCTAAAGTGCCCTTTTTAATTTATTTAAAAAGAAAGGGGTGCCCTTTTTCAGTTTCGACACGTGCCCCTCAAAATGTCTGTGCACGGCCCTGATGTACATACAAATTCAGATGTAGAATTAACAAAATTGAATTTACCAGCAGTTTTACTTTCCTCTGAAAGACTCTGTTCATGGACAACCACAAGGACCAACAATAAATGTGAATGTAGATACTCCACACCACACCCTACTGTAACAATGATGATCGTAGAACATATTTTTATTACTATTGAACACATTTTTGAAAAAACAATGTTGATTGTGCTTGTTCACATTTTGTTTGCCAGGGTGAGATGTATCACAGAAGTAACAGATGTCACTGCTCTACAGAACTCATTTTATGGATATTACAAATGCTTTTCTATGCTTTCTATGCCATCAAACAATACCATGAAAACACATTTACCACTAACTGTAATTAAGAAAAAAAAACATTTGACACAAGTTTACCTGTAGAACTTAGTCCTACGGAATATAATTTTGACAAGAGAATCCATGCTTCCATGACAGTACACTAAATCTGATTATTTCCACATACGGTGGGGGACAAACTTTTATAAGAAGTTCTTTATATAATAAATTTGATTGATTTATATTTTTGTATACAGTTAGCAAGCAAATGTAGATAGTAATCTTGCCCTTTTGACAACAGTAGAGTAGCCATATATAAATATTAGCCGCTATAAGCAGTAGTTAAATATTAGCCACTATAAGCAGTAGTTAATTCTCAAAGACACTATTTTGAATAAACAAGGCTCAAATCAGTTGCAGTACTCTAAAAAGCATTCTGAGCAGTATTCTAAAAATAATTACAGTACCAGTAGTAGGAAAATACATTGAACTCACTCCCATCTTGATTCTGATCAAATTGTGGTCCACAATTAGTAATAAAATCCTTCAATCTACATTTGTTTTATCAGGTAGACTGGAGATATAACTTGAAGTGGCTATCAGTCCAATGTTGACCTGTTGATGATCTGACCAATGTTGTATTGCAACACCTAATTTTTGTATTCTTATGTTGGCATAGCTGGGGAATTAAAGGCGTTTCAAATAAATTTGCAAAGCTGTAGTACTGTTGTCTCTGTTTAATCCCCCAATTATAAAAAACAACAAAAAAGCCAATGTGTCTGATTTGCTAGTAGCCTACTGTTAGAAAAATTAATGGGGCCATTTTGTTGCTATTGAGTCAGGACCATTCAGTCGGAACACAAAGTTTGAAAACTCCCACGTATGGCGAGACTTGCCCAGACCATGAAGAAATACCCCGATAAAGAGATGTTAGCCTGATATTCAGAACTGAATTTTACAATCTGCTTCACACCGTCTAGTTACTTCCAATAGTAACCTTTTTCCACAACAGATGATTTCAAGGACTAAACTCATCCTCTTACCAATTACGTGTCATTGAGACTTCACCATCAACACGCTAATGTAAACAAGCTAGCACCTGTCATTAACATTGACAACATTCATAAAAAAAAAGTTATCTTGGCAGAAAGAATATGTATTTGAGTTCATCACTACCATTGCTCCTGCCGTGTCTGTGTAATGCTGTCACACATTGTCCAAAATTCTTGCACACCATTGTCCAACCTACACATAACGTTGATTGGCTGGCTCATTCAGTGAAGCAAGCAAATTCAGATCCTGAATCGGACAAACAAAATTGATTCTGGGACCTGACCCAGGCAACAGACTTCATGGGGAAAATCATGACACCTTGGAAATGTAATAATTAATCTCCTGATAGGAACAATGCTAAAAGACAGCCAATTGCTCATTTAAGGACAACATTGACAACCCTGACAGTGACCTGTAGTGATCAGTGTAATTAGGTAATTAGTAAAAGAAAAAAATGACTACAAGGGTTTTCAGATCCAATTATCAGTAAAAATGTCTCTATGCTGTGGCAGTTTGATCTATTAGATTTTTGCAAACATAAAACAAACAGCTGTTTTGTCCGATCACTGAGCTGGAGGACCAATGAATCCAACATGTGATCGTATTTGTTCCTGCCATTCGATTCGAATGATACAATTGATCAGGAAAAAAAAGTTGTGACAGTAAAAAGAGTCGTAGAGAATGTATGAATCGATTGCTAACTGCACATTACTACAACGCTCTTTTCGCCAAAACAAGTTTTACGGTTTTAGACCTGTTTGGAACATTTTACAAAATACCTTAGGGTCCCTCTAAGGTGAAACTCTTCTTTAATATCTTGCAGATCAAAACAAATAACAAAATAATTTGATTTTTTATTAACTACAGAATAGATTTCAGAATTTAGGGATAGAATAGCAATTGAATAATAAGCAAGTGTTAATTTATCGTTAAATATCTCTACAGATGCACATCAGTATGTGTGTAGGCCTTTTCCATGCTGGTTGTAGGTTGTGGGGCTTGTTTTCTCTCTGTTTGGTGTCTTTGTTTGATGTCTTTCTGCATGCTAAATATATAACACATGATGAGTAATAGTAGGTATTACAATTCCTTCTTTTTCACTAACTTGTCTAGGGACTACAGTTAAAAATACTAAACCAGCCCTTTTAGTGAAAATGTATTTCTGTGTGCAATGCCGCTGTGAGAACTAACATAATTAAATAATTATCATTATGATAATGTGTAAAATGTTGCACTAGGGGGAGCTACAGTCCTAACGTAGCTAAATATAATTAATTTGTCCATCAGACTTTGATAAATGATCTTGGAAGCAGTCCCATAATCATAATCATACTTCAAGGTTGATTTGGCTCACTTAAATTGGTCCGGCCACTCCCCGCTACAATCTCCCACTGAAGTGTAATGTATTGCTGTTGCGTGAGGTACTCTAATGCTATACAGTGTGCTCTACTATCTACTGTCTGCCAATAGGAATGAAAAACTAGTAAGGGAGAGGAAGATGAAAGCCGTGCAAAGCAGCCTTTCATCCTGTCTCACTACTGACTCAGTACAATAGTGACAGATAGCATGTCAGAAATGGATCACGGCTGGCCCCAGGCTGTGACTCCTTTAAGTTCTCCTGCTGAAAAAGGATGTCTGAAGACAAGAGAAAATGAGCTAATGGCTCCTAACACATGACATCCCAGTGTCTTTCCTCCTACCACCTTGAACGGCTCCTAAAATGAATGTCAATGTATCGTAGTGATGGTTGTGTTGTATGTCAGCACACCAACGCCTCTCTTTGTGTTCTTTTACAGTAATCGTGTTGCTCTACGTGGGTCTGAGGAGACAGAAGAAGAAGGAGACCTTAATGTCGTCCAAGGAGGATATCCAGGACAACGTGATCCACTACGATGAGGAGGGGGGTGGAGAGGAGGACACCCGCGCCTTCGACCTGGGCACCCTGAGGCACACCAGAGCAGTTAAGGAGAACATGCTCCGCAGGGGCAAGGGGTCAGGATCAGAGGTCAATGCCAAAACTGAGATCAATGAGTCGAATCCCACCGCGGAGAGCAGCGCCGAGGTCATCAGAGACTACATCCACCAGTGCCTCCAGGAGAGCCACTTGGGTTTTTCCGCACCGCCGTTCGACTCCCTGGCCACGTACGCATACGAGGGAGACGGATCGGTTGCTGAGTCACTGAGTTCCATCGAGTCATGGACGGCAGATGGTGTGGACGACTTCAAATACCTCAGTGAGTGGGGGTTCCCTTTTGACACTTTGGCCGGGATATTACACCAGGACCAGGCAGTTCCTCCAACGGCAGAGCTGGAGGAGAGCTGAGGTCACCAGTGACGACAAGGATTGGATGACTACTGTTTGATTTGTTGGGAAGAGTTGTTTCACACTTGTAGTTGATTTTGTTTAAATGGGAATAAAAGCAAGCCTTTATGTGTTTTTTTATCATAGTTTTGTGGTGGTTGTTATTGTGGTTTATATACAGTAGAAGGCAGACAATCTGCATTTTTGTATTAAAAGGAAAAACAACTTGATGTCTCTCGAAGTGCCTTTGTACATACTGTACTACACTGTTAGCCCGGACAAGTTGAATCTACTTAAAAAATGTGAGCAAACTGGTTGCCCTAAAATAATTAAGTAATAGTAACTTTAAAAAAAAAAGTGAATTTAACATTTTAAGATAAATTAACTTATTTTTTTTAAGTTACTATTACTTAATTATTTTAGGGCAACCAGTTTGCTCACATTTTTTAAGTAGATTCAACTTGTCCGGGCTAACAGTGTATGTTTTAATCTAAGTAAAATGTTTTGTCAGAATAACAAAAATATCCATAAACCTCTCCCTTAACCATGAGTTAACCTGAGTCACCAACCTGAGCCTTTCAAACATAAACTGTTTATTACCATACATGTACATGTAATATCTATGAAAACCCTTCTCACTGACCTTGCCCAAACTGAAAGTTTTCCTAATGACAATGGCAAAAAGCTTCTGTGAGAAAAGACAAGATCCAACCAGTGCTCTTGTTTGTCTTGTTCGTCGATTAGCAGCAAGTTTTCATCACCTTCTTTTAGTGTAAAATTAAATGTCAAGCGATTTTTAAATGTCAACTGCAGTTGCATCTTTTATTTTTCACAGTGATTTTTGCATTCATGTTGGGAAAGATTGGAAAAACAGGATAAGATTATTATCTGACTGAATACAAGCTTTTTAACATTAGTTAACGATACCCTAACTGGATTAAGTAGACAGATGTTTACATCTGAAACGTGCTTACTGCCATCAACAGGGTGGCATCCAGCCTTCTCAGAGAATAATTAGATTTGTTCATCTCTGTTAATTTATAGAAACATCTCCATCTACCTGAATGAATATAGTACTTCTTTTATTTTTTGTTTGTAGCTATGTTTTATAATTGTATTTGGCATAGCATAGGTGCGATGTCATGCAGATTGCCTGAATACAGCACTTAAATGTGGAACATTGGCCATATACCACAGACCCGGAGGTGCCTTTTTGCTAATAAACGGCAGGTTACCAACATAATTAGAACAGTAAAAAAGTAATTTTGCTTTCGATCCATGTCTGATGTACTGTTGCTTTCAGCCAACCAAAATCCAGGACCCAAACTACTTGGTTTATTTTACCAAACACACGCCCCTTTAGTAGGCTAGCGATAAACAATTATTTATGTGTTTTATTTGTCAAAGGAAGCGAATAGATTGCAAACCACGCGTCGCACCTTGAAGGTGACATAAAAAGATTTATGGTAATTACTTTTTTATTGTGCTAGTAAAAGCAACATGGATCAGTTGTAAGTGTATGGCTCAACAAAAATCCAATATTCGCACACAGCATATGTATTCCACTGGTAGAGAGCAACACAACCCTAATCAACACGTCATCATACTCAGTCACGTATTCAGTAATAACCCACGGCTCCCAGGCCAGAGGAAAACACACCTCTGGAAGTGAGAGCATGGATAAAGACATCATCAAGGCTGCATAATATGATGTGCCTTGCTCACACGCTGGGAACTAAATTGGCCATTCTAATTCAGTGCAAACTAAGACATTAATTCTGGCTATTTTAGCAAATCCTCTTTACCCTAACTCTACGCTATTACTAGAGCTCTGAAACGACTCTATGTTAAGGCAGTTGAAATGGCATATTCTGAGGAATTCTCCAAATCTGGATTTAAATACTATAGGTCATGAAATGTGTTCTTTGATGCATTCTGCAATATCTTTATTACATACAGTAGGCGCCTTATAGGTCACGCATTGGCCAACTACACCATATTGCTTGGATACCAGCGGCTGACCCCCCAGTGTGTGTTGGGCAGTGGAAAGCTTACCTGTATACCTGACAACAAACATGTTCTCCGTAAAAATCCTTTGTCCTCAATTTGGCTAAAGATATTGTATACATTTCAGATTCAAATTGCAATGAGTTAATTTCAATCAATGTTATTCATTCCATCCAATCCATTTCGGACTCAATAATATAATCTCACATAATAATTACATTTTCAGATGGACTACGATCGCTCTCAATAAATGTACAAGATGATTGCGTACAATGTGAGAAGATTCTAAATTAAGAAGACTAATTGACAGTTATTTAATGGAATGAAGGGACAAATAAAATACAAATGATGTAACATTGTGTAGCTACATAATAACTCCCTGCTACAAAAAATACAGCATTTGTCCAAATTGAGAAAGAAAAAAATACTGTGTAGCCAAAAACAGGGTTGCTGAATACTACATTGCTTTGATCTATGCTACATAATACCACCCAGTGATGGGGAAAATATGGTCTGGCGATGTATCAACAGTTAGAATTTGTATGCTCTAGTATGCTAATAGGTGCATAATATTTCCAAACTTGCATAGAATAACAGGCACAGCATCAGATGTCTTCTTTTAACTATCTTGCTCCATTAGAATAAATATGGAAAGCAGGGGCTGGATCTTAGCTTATATTAAGTCTCAGTTATCTTTTGAAGATGATCATTGAATATTGACTCAATTCACTGCTGTGAGATTTAAGGTTAATTGGGGAAGAATCAGTGCATCTCTTATGGTTCACCCTCTTAATACTTCATTTTCACATGGATGATTCACTATCTAATATCTGAATAGACTGTGTCCTTAAATAAAACAGTTGCTTGCTACTATAATGATATAAGAATATTCAGTTTTCTATGCCATTCCATTATAAACTGAACAACCTGTTAGTAGCTACTCATTCAAGATAATTTCTAGAAGAATCTTTCTGGTTTCCCTGTCTGTGACATATGGCATTTTGCATAAGTTATTTTCAGAGATTTCAAGTGAAACTGATTATATTTAGGTCAAACCGTGTAGGTCTACATGACACGTGTCCTTAGAATGAATGAAAATAATGACCCAGATAAGACATTTATTCAGTCCTTTTAGAGGGGCATCTGCTACAATACACATACACAGTGGGTTATACACCCATTCAAATTCTGTCCCCATTTATTGGCCCACTGTGCTAAGCAAGCAGCCTACAATGAATGTGCAGTGTGCAAGTCAAGTATATAATTGGACGATTTTGCTTCCAAGGAGAAGAAATGTACGTTTTCGAGACCAAAAAGAGCAGACGATAAACCACCTCAGTTTGAGAAATGTTTTTGAAAACGCATTGCTTTCTTTTGATTCATTATACATTCATTGAGGTAACAGAGGAAGTCAGACACCAAAACAAAAACAAACCTGAGACAGTCGTAGCGATGTCTTGTACTCCTGCTGTTTTCAACCACCTCTACCTCACACACTGGTAAACAAATATTGGGAGCACATAAACGCTTGCTATTATTATTATTCTCATGGGGAAAATCTGCATGACCTAAAGACATACTGTGGGGAATTGCATTAAGTTACTTTTTATCAAACACTGAAAAATGTCCAGACTCCAGTATTCTAAAAGGCAAAAGGCATGCAGTCCAATATCAAACCATTGTGTCTAAAATAGATTTTTACTACTTTGCATCAATTTCAATGTCCACAACGTTACAAACGCTGCAGAGTAGTTTTTCTTTCTTCCCATGTCTGTGTCACACCATGCCAAATGTCTCCAGTAGCAGGCGCCTGAAGGAGAGTCACTGGGATACCTTGTATTGATTGGTTTTGTTAAATCGAGTCCTATTATTTTCCGTCCGACACAATTGATTACACAGCATTAGCGTGAGTGAGAGAACCCAGCAGTGGGTTGGAGTGGGAGAGTAAAAGAGAGGGGGGTGGTTGTAGGGGGTGCTGAGAAAGGAGAGAGAGAGAAAATAGAGCGATAGAGAGGAGAGAGATGACCGACAAAGAAAAAGTAAGAGATTGTTGGACCGAGAGAGGGAGAGAGAGCAGACTGACAGTGTTATGAGCTGGCATACTCTCCTTTGCCCTCTCGTTTTCCTCTGTATCTTTTTTCATTTTTTCTTGTAATGGACATTTTTTCCTTGGAGCTGTTTGTGGCGGTGCTCAAATGAGGACAATGCACATCCCTGGGTCTCGTGGGTGACTAGAGCTCCGGATTTGTTCGTTCTTTTACAGCATCCGGAATTCAGGGTGTGCATGCCATTCCTCTAAGCATGTGGTGTCTGTACCTGAGCCACGTGCCTCAGATGGAGCATTGACATCTGATTGAAAGTGAAACAGGTAAGATTGTACCGTTCTGAGATTTTCCAGTTGATAGGTGCAAATGTTCACTTGCTTTTTTACATAATTTTTTTATGAACAATTTCCAGCTTAGGGAATTTGTCATCATATTGGATTGCTTATGTTATGTTGTCTAATGAGAGATTTGGAGGAAATCTACAGGAAACACGGTGGAGATGACGCACAGACAAAAAACACCCTTAGCATGTTAAAGAAAAAGTGTGCATATGCAAAGTATTTTTGCAAGGCTGTGTAAAATCTGGGATTAATGAGTAATGAGGGGCTAGTAACAAACAAATTGAGGTGAAAGTCAGTGAACTGACAGACAAATGAAGTGCACTTCAAACACAAAACATCAGAGGGTAAAAAGCAGATAGCTCAACTAAATCAGTTTCAGTTTGCATGGTTGGATAATTTCAAGGTTTAGAGGCTACAGAGAAGTGTGTCTGCATGTGTGTGTATGAGTGTATGTTTGTGAATAGCTATGTGTGTGTATTGGCAGTGTGTGAATAGCCATTGTGCACCTATTGGCAAAGTGCTTTCCTAAAACACTTGCGTATTACATTATTTTATATGCACATGTGTGTTTCAAGTGTGAAAACCAAAAATAATTGGTCAGTTTCAAACTGTGACAATGAGTAATTACTCACGTTTCCCAATTAAGTATGTAGCACTAACCCCTGGGAATATTGCAAAATTAATTATACTCTTACAGTTTCTCAGCAACATCTTGCTGTAAATATACACATCAGCTACTGTGAAGTAAAGTTGAGGCTAGTATTACCGCTGCAACCAGGTATGACTCATTGGGACATCAATTACCTATTTTCCAAACGTGTGTGGAGTGTTTCTCTGTCGGTTGATTTTCTTGAAGTGGATGCACTAGCACTGACAGCTGCAGCTGGCTTGTGAATCGTGTTTCACACTGCCTCGGGCAGTTTACCTCTAACATACAACAGGATCTCAAATCACGTGGAGAATGTAGAATAATGTAGAGGACCTGCAAGGATAATGTTCGAAATTGGTTCTGGTGTAGGTGTTCTTTTGTTGGTGAACGTTTAAGTTGAAATTGAGGGATTGACGCCATCCTCAAACCAACCTGGAGTGATGATTCTCTGGCCAGACCTCACTGACCAATAATTAAGTTGGCCAACATTAAAAATCACTATAGGTTTGATCTTATGTCATGTTTATATGCCTTCAGTGGCAGCTTCTCAGCATGACAGCTTAGTATAAATCTCCTTCCGACATCTGAGAGAAGAACCTTCCCACTGACTGACGGCCGAGAAAAAACATCATAATTAACAAATAAAAAATAAAAAAGGGATTAGCAGCATGCTTTCATCTTCCGTTTTGTGTAGGTTTGGTTTAATCTTACCTAGCATACCTTCTATCATCTTCCCGTCATCAAAGAGTCTTATCTTGTATCCAGAACCCATCGAGCAGCTGTCTTTTGTTAAAGAACAGCCGGTGTTTTAAATATCGGTATAATGTGGAGAGTTTATGGTTGAACACGAAATACCTCAGAAGTTGTCCTCCATGAGAGGGCACAAACTCAAAAGTCGAAATTGCAATATTATAGCATGTTGATATGCATATGTCCGTGTTTAGAGCCCTGTTCTGACAGGCATACTCTACCAGTTATATTACATTTAGAGCCCTGCTCTGACAGACATACTTTACCAGTTATATTATGTTTAAAGCCCTGCTCTGACAGACATACTCTACCAGTTATATTATGTTTAGAGCCCTGCTTTGAAAGACATACTCTACCAGTTATATTACGTTTAGAGCCCTGCTTTGACAGCCATACTCTACCAGTTATATTATGTTTAGAGCCCTACTCTGACATACATACTCTACCAGTTATATTATGTTTAGAGCCCTGTTCTGACAGACATACTCTACCAGTTATATTATGTTTAGAGCCCTACTCTGACAGACATACTCTACCAGTTATATTATGTTTAGAGCCCTGTTCTGACAGACATACTCTACCAGTTATATTATGTTTAGAGCCCTGTCCTGACAGACACACTAGTTATATTTCAATAAGGACCTTTATCAGGTTGACTGATGAATGGGAATACAACTTTTTTCCCATGTTGTGTTTTGTTGGGTTTGTATGCATTTCAAGTGTAACAATGAGTTATCTTTTATTCATAATGTAGCCAGAGAATAGGAGATGTATGATATGACAGTTTCATCTGAGCCACTAGCTAAATACTGTAGCTTGTATATTATTTCAGAAATGAGTTCAACATACAATTTTTTTACTTGTTAACAAGTGATACAAAAGTGATACATTTTGGGCTGATCAATGCACTCAAAGATATTTCATGCCATGCCAATAGATTTTTATATTTTATATTGTAATTTTCTTTTTTGAATTTCAGATTCACATCATCTCAACTTCAAATCAACTAAGATAGATATGGTACGGTAATCCGATATTCTGTCACATTAAAGATGACATGCAATCCCGATTGGTTGAAATACTGATCATTCCACGTAATAGGAACCTCAAAGTAGCCAAACACTCATTGTCCCAATGATGTGTTGTAGGACTGCAGCAGTGCAAATTAGAATTATATGATAATAACAATTAAATCATGCATACGGTGAAGAGAGATGATAACGTGTATTCAACATGACACATTGATTTAGAATGCCTATATGTTCTTGCCATTGGACCACATTCAGAGGTTATGGCTGCACTAGTAGCTATTATACTATAATATCAGAAGTCAGTTGTGCTGTTACATGCAGGGGTGTAGCACAAGATCCTGGGCCCTATGCATAAGCAGTCCTGATGGGCCCCCATGTTATATATATAAAATATATTTCAGACTTCTCAAAAGCCCTCTCTCCCCTTGGGCCCTGGTAATCAGTACTGGTTTTACCCCCAGTCCGACGCCCCTGGTTACATGGGCTTCTCTTGGTTAAAACACTAGAAGGGAAAATGTAGTTCAAGACTCTCATAAGACCTGCTGTACAGCATAGATTATTTTGTGTTACAATAACCACAGTCAAGTAGTTGACATTTCACCTTTGTTTCTACCTTGTATTTAAGGTGTATTGTTAACCAAATTTCAATGTTTACCATACTACAGTGACATGAAACAGTGCTGGTTGATTACCATTTGCCGGGGTTGGGTAGGTTATTAAATGTAATCTAACAAGTTACTTGTTCCCCATCCACAATGCAAATTTAATATTATTATCTTTATTATATATATAATTTTTAGCTGACATTAAAAACTAACCTACTCAACCCTGCTTTTTGCAAATGTAAATGTGCTTGGAAGAGTAGATTCAATGTTGATTGTCTCCTTATGTGGCCATTGGGCTGTAATCAGGGTCTGCAGTAAACACTCAAAATAAATAAATATGGATTGCACCTGCACCCAATTAAAAACAAGATGAGCACTGGAAAAGTATATTATTTAATTTGTTACGATACTGTCACGCCATACCCGAGTGTGGTGGCGTGCCACTGAACTAAGATATGGACTCATTGTGTATTTATGTGTATTTGCCTTAAAATTTTGTGTTCCAGTGCTGATGTACTGTAGTTTTGAGTTGTAAGTAGAAATGTACACTCACCTAAAGGATTATTAGGAACACCCGTTCAATTTCTCCTGAATGCAATTATCTACTCAACCAATCACATGGCAGTTGCTTCAATGCATTTAGGGGTGTGGTCCTGGTCAAGACAATCTCCTGAACTCCAAACTGAATGGCAGAATGGGAAAGAAAGGTGATTTAAGCAATTTTGAGCATGGCATGGTTGTTGGTGCCAGATGGGCTGGTCTGAGTATTTCACAATCTGATCAGTTACTGGGATTTTCACCCACAACCATTTCTAGGGTTTACAAAGAATGGTAAAACATCTAGTATGCGGCAGTCCTGTGGGCGATGCCTTGTCGATGCTAGAGGTCAGAGGAGAATGGGCCGACTGCTTCTAGCTGATAGAAGAGCAACTTTGACTAAAATAAACACTTGTTACAACCAAGGTATGCAGCAAAGCATTTGTGAAGCCACAACACGCACAAACCTGAGGCAGATGGGCTACAACAGCAAAAGACCCCACCGGGTACTGCTCATCTCCACTACAAATAGGAAAAAGAGGCTACAATTTGCAAGAGCTCACCAAAATTGGACAGTTGAAGACTGGAAAATGTTGCCTGGTCTGTGCAGGCTGGTGGTGGTGGTGTAATGGTGTGGGGGATGTTTTCTTGGCACACTTTAGGCCCCTTAGTGCCAATTGGGCATCGTTTAAATGCCACAGCCTACCTGAGCATTGTTTCTAACCATGTCCATCCCTTTATGGCCACCATTTACCCATCCTCTGACGGGTACTTCCAGCAGGATAATGCACCATGTCACAAAGCTCGAATAATTTCAAATTGGTTTCTTCAACATGACAATGAGTTCACTGTACTAAAATGGCCCCCACAGTCACCAGATCTCAACCCAATAGAACATCTTTGGGATGTGGTGGAACGGGAGCTTCGTGCCCTGGATGTGCATCCCACAAATCTCCATCAACTGCAAGATGCTATCCTATCAATATGGGCCAACATTTCTATAGAATGCTTTCAGCACCTTGTTGAATCAATGCCACGTATAAATAAGGCAGTTCTGAAGGCGAAAGAGGGTCAAACACAGTATTACTATGGTGTTTCTAATAATCCTTTAGGTGAGTGTATATGTGTGTGTGTGTGTATATATATATATATATATATATATATATATATATATATATATATATATATATATATATATATATATATAAAGGGGGTCAAACACAGTATTACTATGGTGTTCCTAATAATCCTTTAGGTGAGTGTATGTGTGTGTATTTATATAAAGGGGGTCAAACACAGTATTACTATGGTGTTCCTAATAATCATTTAGGTGAGTGTATGTCTGTGTATATATATAAAAGGGGGTCAAACACAGTATTACTATGGTGTTCCTAATAATCCTTTAGGTGAGTGTATGTGTGTGTATTGTGGAACTGGGCACCATCACCCTGGACACCAGTAGTAAGGATAGGTCTCTCTTATAGTTAATCAAGTGATTGTGTAATCAGATTGCAAATTACTTTCAGCTGGTGTCTATTGGCTGTTATATACAGTCATTTGCAAATGTTTAGGCACCCCTGACAATTTCTATGATTTTCATTTATAAATAATTGGGTGTTTGGATCAGCAATTTCATTTTGATCTATCAAATAACTGAAGGACACAGTACTATTTCAGCATTTAAATGAGGTTGATTGGACTAACAGAAAATGTGCAATATGCATCAAACAAATTTAGACAGGTGCATAAATTTGGGCATCCCAACAGAAATATCATATCAATATATATTTGAGCCTCCTTTAGCAGAAATAACAGCCTCTAGATGCTTCCTATAACCTGTAATGAGTGTCTGGATTCTGGATGAAGGTATTTTGGACCATTCCTCCTTCCAAAATATCTCTAGTTCAGTTAGGTTTGATAGTTGCTGAGCATGGACAGCACGCTTCAAATCACCCCACAGATTTTCAATGATATTCCGGTCTGGGGACTAGGATGGACATTCCAGAACATTGTACTTGTTTCTCTGCATAAATGTAACACTATAGACATTTGTTTTATATTGATGCTAAACTGTTTTGGCCAAGAGGGTCAAATATTATTTAGGAGTTTGGTACTCTTGTTGACATTGATCTAAATGCTTAACAAATAAAGGGTACTTATTGTTTCCTTACTTTATATGCAATATTTCACTCTAACATATCAATTTAGTCATATTAAATTAACTTCAAGGGTTATGTATAGACAGTGAGCAATTACAAAACAAAATGTTGTCTCTGATTGTTACCATAGACTATTTGGCCATCCTGCATGTGGTTCCTGAATGAACATTGTCTTTCTGACAAAGCATTGGGTGTGAATAGTAGCTTTCCACCCCGAAGGTGGAGAGAAGTTGATTCACTTCATCTGCTAACAAGCCACTTTGTACCCATGGAATCTAGCAACAACACTGATATATTGGGTAAGCTTATCATTTGACAACTAAGCCAAATATGGTCAGACTCCACTAGCTGTTGTGGTGATAACCAATGCAATACACCCAATGACAAAAGAACAGGTATAATAGTGATTAAACACGACAGTTAGGCTTTGAGAGAATAATAGAGCTGTGCTTAAAGGTCTCTCTCGGGCGTCTATGTTGCCTGCTCACTTCGACGCATGTTATGTCTGCACTTGTCTTCGTCAATAAAACATTTTGTTGTCTGTAAGCCGACCTTCTTTTTTCTCCATTATTGATCACCCTAATCTTTCAACACAAATATCTGTCATGTACTTTACAAGGTCTTGTAGAAAATTAGGTTTCTATGTTGAGTCAAAGCACTGTTTTCCAATCGAGCTGAATTATATTGTAACTTGTCTACAAACATCTCATCATCATTATGAGCGGATTATTGTCCGTCTCATTATTTTAGTATGTGCTTTTATGAAATTTTTGATAAGATCATATTGATATTGATGTTACATTTTAATACACAGTCAACAATGTTGTCATGCTACAGAATGGTCCCACTTATGATAGATTCCACTTTTGATGTGTGTGTGTCGATATTACCCCTCAGGGGAGGTTATACCCCAAATATGTACTCATAGTGGCATGATGGAGCCATTGAAGCATTATGGTTGTTACATGAAATCAACAAGCTTTATAGGGAGACTGTACATATTGCAAAAAGCATGTGAGTTTCTGAAGTCAAAACATGGATTGCTAGTTTGAAGGCAGTTTGAAGGCTTGACTGAGCAGAAAAACAATCATTTTTAAAAGGTTGCCATTTACCATGATTACTTTAGAGAGGATAATTGACCGTTACGGATGGTGCACAGTCTGTTAAGGATGTTAAGGTTTCAAACAGACATTTTAATGTTGCATAGTACAAAAAAACATGTAAGCATTCATTTGTTGTCATTTGGAATGTTTTTAAAAGGTCAACAGAATGCATATTACCTTAGAATTGAGTAATTACAGGTAGCCAAATGAAAAAAACAGTCTACTTTTCTGGAACCAGTCAGGATGTTTCATTAAAGACTATTCACAGATCTTTAAAATGCTCTTCTCATTTATGAAAAGTACTGCCATATCTGACAAAATATATTTCAGCTGATACTTTTCGAGAATCATCATTAAAAAATATTTTAAGGGTCATAGAAAATTGTCCAATGGATACATCCCAGAATGAGTACAAGAACAATGTTAAAAATGGGATAGTGTAAGAAACTATTTATGAATCATATAAAACATTTATGAATGTGGCTTTAAAGACATCTTTAAGATGCTCCCATGTTAAACGCATGCTTCGTTAAAGAATGAATTATGTGTTTCATTGAGAACATGAAGACAAGACATAGAAACCTCAGTTTAGTCTTTTTTGTTTCCCAAACATCCAACCTGGTCTCAAAGGTTACATTACTATATGCAAAACCAAAGACATCATGTGGTCATTTACTGTACACAATAATGAAATGTTTCACATGTTGTGAATTTATTGTGTATTGATACGTATCATATGGTACAACTGGAACTGAAATATATCATGTTATGAATTGACAGAAACCTATATATTATGAATTACATTTAGGTTTAAGGTTAAGGTTAGGCATTAGTGTATTGGGGTTGAGGGTTGGATTAACTATGCTGGCCAGTACTGTTAGGTTTCACTTCATATATTTTAGTAGTGTAGTATAACGTTTTAGAATATGACCAAACAAAACTTTATAGATTAAATGAATTCACATGTCCCAGATTCATGTAAAATGCTTTATGTATGCCCTCTGAGACCAGGCTGATCCATCTCGTCTTCATAACTAACCCCGGGAAACTGTTTTACGAGTGAAAAAAACCTGCTGTCATAATTATTTGATAAATATTTGGGACTTGACCACTTATTTTGTAATATGACCTGAATTTGTGCAGTTACCTATTACATACTGTACACTGCTGAATAGTATTTCAACAGAAAGTAGACAACATAAACAAGACAAAATCAAAGGTTGTATCTGGAAATTTGACTTTTGATTTCGTAATCTTGTGTGGAATCAGCCATCATTTACTGCCCTGTTGCAGTTGATAAGTTGCCTGTTGCATTCGAAACCTAGTTTCAGGCCAATGATGGTGGCTTCTCCAGCATTCCCTTAATAAGACATACTGCACACTCCAGAATGTTCCAGGCAATTATGGAGTGTGCTCAACAAACGTTAGAGTATGCAGAGTTAACATTTGCAGTACACAACAGCCAATCCCAAATCGATCTTGTCATTTCAGCAACAATCCAAACTGGTGTTTGTATAACACACTTTTCCCATTTCGAAGGATAAACCGATGGTAATGTGTTCTAAAAATAAATACTGTGTCATATTATTGCTATCTCATGGACCTTGTTGTAACTACATTTCTTTTGCCATCGTTCTTTATTCCACACATTGACACACTGCAGTTAGCTACCCTCCTCTCAATGTTTCCTGCCGTCGTTATGACCAAGAAGCTTTTGAAGGTTCCTAATTGTGTGTTAGTCAACAGGAAAATGTTACTTTTATTTTTTATTCTACAGTAAAGTGTCTGTTTTTTTGATGATTTGCACATTTGGATGCTTCAAGTGAATGGATGGATTGTGAATTTGTTTTTTAGCATGAACATGCAGGTGCATATGTATAACTGATTATATTTCATTCACACAGTCCAAACACCGTGACTCATCTCCCTATTCAGTCAATATGCATCTCCCTATGACATTTTGACACAGTAGAATTACTTTTACTAGAAGGATGTGGATTAGCAGGTCCAACATCACCCACAGACTCTCCAAAGAAATATCTAACACAAGAAAGCAGACATCAGGTCAGCCTATGAAAACACATCAACAGAGCAACAAGAAAATCAACCATCTTTAGCCACACCGTCCCCAGTACACCTTCAGTTTCCCAAGCACCCAGTCAGAAGAGCAAGATTGATACTGATGCTGCTTGCCAGTTATCTGCTCTTTAGCCACTCTATCACTTACTCAGAAAGGCGCGGTGTCACTAAGAATGTCCACAGGAATAGATGATGGACCTATACTGGTGATCCCAGACAGCGATGGAAATTTGGCCACAGAAATAACACGCTCGTGAGATAAAAGACTGTCAACTCTCTGTAAGGGCCCAATCCTCACTCTCTAATTCATCTGACACCAAAACGTGAGAGGAGGAGGGAAAGCAGGGTGACAGAGAATTGAAAATACTTTAACATTCTCCCCAAAATTTTGAGGAGTTTGGAATGGGGGGGGGAGGGGCAAGTTCAGTAGGGTTATGCAGCAAATGGGTAGCCAACTCCTGAGGAGAGACATAGAGCGAGCATTCTTTTATGTGCCGAGTACAAAGCATATGATGTTGAGTGAAGAAGAGGGGGAAGTTATGATGAGAACTCTATGTGATGTAAGCAGTACACTCAAGTGCTCCGAGCCAGTGGAGGAGTATAAAGACATGTAACTTTATTAACTTTAAAATAAGTTTGCCTCAAATGTCTGATAATTTCTTCTACAGAAGTTGAGCTTGCAATAGGAAGTTATCTCTGTCTTGAACCTACTGCATGTCAGGGTCAATTATACCATTTAGAGTCAATTTAACATTATAACCACCCCTCAGATACATTTAGTTCTAAGATACTGTTGTAATCCAGATATATTTTAGTGTCTTAACAGAGGAAAAGTCACATATCATGCTCTAGACATTTTGTAGACATTCAAACACACACAGTTACAAGGCTATCATTAATCTGGTACTTAACACTATTATTACTATTATTACTTGAAACAAACAGACATTGATAATATATAATGTAGAGTAGCACATTGTTGGCAGTATAAACCAGTGGTCCTCAAACCCTTCCATGGAGGGCCTAGTGTATGCAGGTTTTTGCTTTTACCTTGTTCAAGCCTGATGGAGTAGCTCACTAATTGGTTAGTATCTCCCCTCACCTGGCAGTCTAGGTCCTAATTATGCTCAAATTGATGGGAAAGACCAAAAACCAGCATACACTAGGCCCTCCATGGAAGGGTTTGAGGACCACTGGTATAAACTATTGCAGTAAGAAGGTAAAGTAGAGAGATGTTTTGTTCTATGAAAGTATAGAACCTAAAAGATAACCATATCTATATAACTAGATTCTAAGTGATTAATGTCAAGGGCACCATGTTATTTCTGGAGGTGTATTTCAACATATTTTAATACAGGCTGTTCTCATGGTGATATGTAGAAAAATAGAGCCTCGTACATTTGCGAAACTTAAAAAACGATGTTTACCTTAAGTCTAACCTAAAACTCACCTTACTCTAACCTTGTCCTCAATAAGCTAAATATAAGCATGTTATGCATGAAATAAACATTCCCCAAGTACTTTAAATTGTAACTGATTGGTCTATTCTTGGAAATGTTCCAGTAGAATGGCCATTCAATACGTACACATTTTTTGCCTTGTCGTAACTTTGTCTAGATGCAGCAAAATTTCTATTACGTAAGGTTAACTACACTGTAAGAAATGATTCTGTAAAAAAAACTGTAAAACATACATGTAACAAATATACCAGGACTTTTCTGTTATTTTACCTACATTTATTTCTAGAAAATAACAGAAAATTCTCATAATAAACACAGTAAATGTCTGTTACAGCGCTTATATGACTTTGTAATGGACACTATTGTGTTTATAAGGTATTTTCTGTCATTGTCTTCAAGGAAATGTTTGTAAAATAGTTTTTTCACAGATATTGTTTTACAATGTACATATTGCCATGAGAATAAGTAGTTAATACAACTTCATATTGTTAAAATGCTGTAATTTCCACTTTAACAACGAAAGTAACTGCCCAACTCTGCTATTCGATTCATACTGTAGTACATCAGAGATGTACTAGCTATACACTTGGACCGCTACTATTTACTATAGGTTATAACACATCCATTTTACATACTATAGATTAGAAGACATTGTTTTTTCTTGCGGCAAAATTTCAGACCCGAGGTTGTGATTTCTTTCACCCCTGCTTGTTTTACCGTACCATAATGTTGACCTTGCTGCAGTCCTGGCACACTAAAATGACTGCCTCGCCCAGACGGATGCCACCCCTCTTGTAATCTCAGTCACACACCACCACTGGCTCAGCCATGAAAATAAATTACCAGTAGCAGTGCCCATCCGTCATCTCTGACTAATGCCCAACTGAGGAATTTCAATGTGACATTTATCCACAATTTCAAAAGATAAGAGGAGGCTCAACCATGTGCATGTCCCTCTCTTTTAAATTACCAGCTGCCTGGAAGGAAAGTCTCTGGATGGAAAATTAGCATGATGGAAAACTTTCATCACTAAACCATTGTAATTTATTAATTAAAATTACTATAACTATTGGCAAAACTTAGACTAGTAAGACATGAATCATGGTATGGATGCATAGGCATATTACATGGTTGAAACCAGCAATGGACCCTACATACAAATATTGCATAATACGGTTCCACTTTAAAGACATTACCCAGATATTCTCCCTTGCTTAATACTTTCTCTAATTTTTCTCAAATTCGAATGACTTCTAATTGTAATTTAAGTCAGTTAATGTATAATTCATGTCTTCCTCAAAGGCAAAGTAGTCCCTGATACCATGTAAAACCGATGGAGAATTAATAAAGTGCATAATGGGACCGTGTCAGATCCAGTCATCATATATATGACTTACTGTGTCTCAAGGGTTTGTATAAACCAGTTTGCATTAAACATGGATTCATTTCATGAGCAATTATTTCATGTGATATGTAGTTGCCATCATGCCCCCCCAATCTGAGCATGCTCTAAAGGACCTCCCGGAAGTGTAACCTTCTTATCCAATTATACGTTGCGGAAACATTTTAAAGCTTTGTAATTATCATCCAGCAAGACAGGCACATAGAAATAGAGTTAGTTTGTTACAAAATTGTACATGTGCTGAAATATGAAATATGTATATCTCCCATTATCTTTCAAATTACATGAAGAATGTATGGTATACAAAGAATAGAGCATGGTGGAATCACCTGTCTGGTTTTTAATAGGACAACTTTGGAAATGGCTGTAATAGATGATCCTGACCAATGAGGAAGCTGCATCATAAAGGGGTGCATAACCCATCCTACGGGCCACCAACAGGGTCTCTCACAACATTAGAAGAGGTAAATAAATAAATGAGGCTGAAAAGATAGATCACCTCCCTGTGCTCTGCCTATGTGGGGGATACTGGGAACAGTTGATGGATGGCATGCGCATCAACTCTGGTTTGATGACTTTGGGGCTTTGGTATGTAAACCAATTTTTTCTCCCATGAGCCCTTGGTTTTATCAAATTTCCATCTCTCTGTTTTTTTCTTCAATACTACGGCCAACTCTCCCCCAGTATAGCAGATTACATGAAATATTTTGGATGTATAAATATTGGCAGATAATTAAAAATTCAGACTCTGCCAATGAGAAATTGCCATTTCATCAATGATTGGAATTTAGCTTTAGCGCCCCCTATATTTCAATTATAAATTGCATCTGCTCACATTAATGTGTTGAGTCATGGCTTTCATTCCGTGCATTGAATATGCATGGCCCGAAATAGCTTACAATGTTTTCATTGGTTTAAGGATCACAGTGAATTAACAAAAAATACAATTGTGTGGAAAAGAAAGCCGTTTACCAAAATCTACTGATATATGACCTTGCAAAACTTTCGTGTATATATACATATATTTTAACATTATTTTAACTTGTTTAAGGTTTTTTTCATGAAAACCTGTACACGTGTGCCAGTGCCCACATATCTGTACCAAATCAAAGGCAATGTTCTTTTTCCGAGTGCTTATCTTCTGCACTACTTCCTTCATTTTTTATGTGCCGACACATTGACTGTCATCTCAGTTAAAATGTCTTGTGGTCTGGAGGGGCTTCCTGCTCTTTCCATGCACATCACTCTTCCCTCCTCCTCTCTCTCCTCAGTCCTATATTATTAATTAGCATTCCTTTCGGAGTGACACTCGCCTTGAAGCAAATTCAGCCCTGTGCTTTCAGCTTGTTATACCTTAGCCCAGTTCTTGATGCAGCAAGAGAGAGAATGGAAGTCTGTGTGTGAGAGAGAGTGTGTAAAATGTAAGAAAAATGCTGAGATGACTCTGTGTGTGTGTGTGTGTGTGTGTGTGTGTGTGTGTGTGTGTGTGTGTGTGTGTGTGTGTGTGTGTGTGTGTGTGTGTGTGTGTGTGTGCGTGCGTGCGTGCGTGTGTGCGTGTGAAAGAGAGGGAGAGTTAAATAGAGAGCGAAGAGAGGGAAAGTGTTAAATGGGAGAGAAATACAGAAATTACTCTGCATGTGTTTGCGCGTGTGTGAGAGAATGTAAAAGCGTGTGTGTGCCTGCGTGTCTATCTATCTTGTGCGCGTGTGTCTATGTGTGCCATTGTGTGTGTGTGTGTGTGTGTGTGTTTAGTCAGCCAATCAGAACCCCACTCTGTAGCTGCATCAGCCAAGTGAGGCAGCAACCTGGCGGATTGGGGAACGGACTCCACTGAGGTGGATTGAAAGCAGCGGTGGACATAAGGGGAAAGCAAAATGAAGAGGGAGATTGGGATCACAGCTCACTGTTCACACACCTTGTCATCCGGCAGGATAGGAAAGGTAAGGGCAAATTGTTGGGCACTTTGAATCCATCTCCTCTCTCTGTAGTCATAGATGTTCACATCTGCTACTCTTTGTGCGTTTGCTGCTGCCTGTGCTTGTTGGATCCTCTGAAGCGGATTTGCCTGTGGTGAGCACTGTGAAAAAGTGCAATTTAATTTCTTTTATTCACGCTGCTTTATAGCCTCTCCATGCGGCCAGACGAGTGTGAGTGTGAAATCCCCGCTGCCGTATATTCATGGCTTTTGTTTGGTGTCTTTTGTATTATCACTAAGGTATCTATTAAATTACCATGGGACCTCTCATAGCTACTTATAGTTCCTGCTCACAGATGACTCCTTGATCAATTCACTGCAGTCATGCAACTGGCTGTGTAAAGGTGTAGCCGGCTGAAGAACTGGAAAAAGATGTGACGGGTTCTGTGAAGAAACAACAACATCATCCTGCTAATGTGCATAGGAAGAGTTGTAGTTTCTGCAAGCGCTGATTTGTGTCAAATGCATAATGGTATACAGCACGTTGGCTGCCTTGTCATGCAGAGCATTTGTCAGCTGCGGATAATTAGTTTACGATTAGAGCAACCCGTGCTAAGTGTATGATGCATAATTCCATACATTGAAATGACAAATCAGTTTGTCTGCGTTGAGGGGGGTTGGGGTGGGGAAGGGACAGGGGAGGGTGTGGTGGGGATTCTCTGGGACAGCCTGTCTCTGCTAGCTAAATATTTCTTCCCTATAGTGCTTTGTGCAGTGTGCCTGTCATAGTGCCAAACCCTTATCAATCCCTCTGTTGACTCATTCTCTGGACACGACTAATCCGGTAATGAGCAATCCTTCTCCTCATCACGTCCTTCTCTTGTGACTGACTAAGACACCACAGGGGTTGGTCTTTCAATCCCTCAATACAGTCTCCTCTCAGGAAAGACAATACCAGAAGTTAAGTCAAGCAAGACTATTTAAGGCAAGAAAAAAAAACACCTGCTAGGATTTTATACATTTCAATTACTGGAAGATGAGTTTTATGATGTCTGGCTAATCCTGCTTCCTATTTTTTTAAAGGGGTCATAGTGATTTTGAAATGATTTGTGTCAGCTATTTCTAGATTCATGCTACAGTATCACTAGTTTTGGCATTGTCTTTCAAAAAAATTCTAATTGTTGCCAAGCTGAAAACAATGAACAGAATTAAAAGTTTAGTAACCGTGTCTGAGGGCTGTTATTTTCTGTCCAAATGCCCAGTGGAAGAAAACATTGCAGCCCAGTTTCCCAATTAAGAACCTTAGTAGAAACTGTATTGCCTCTTTAACATATTGAGAGGTAACTGTTGAGGTATTGTTTCAAGCAGTGCACATTACAATTGTTCCTGAGGTAGACTTGTGACATGGATGCAGAAAGTAAACAATATAGCAGGTACCTTTCCTCAACAGGCAAACCCAACTTCTCCACTGCTTCGCTGTTTTGGTCTCGTGGTTACACGTTGCTGTAACCTGATTCAATCCCATGCTCATACCCAGACACTGTCCGACTGAAACTCTTCTGTCTTACTCATTTCATTAGCAGATTGTGGCAACACCTTTTGACTGACTCTATCTTTAGTCCCAAAGCAGCTTTTTAAATGTAACGTCTAAACCCATCACTTTATGCTTGATAAATCAATGAAGAGAGTATAATTGGAATTTATGTGTACTTAGATTAGATTAAACTTCCTGAATCGATTGGAATTAAAATGGAATGGTGAAGTAAAGCGTTCGGTGGAACTATCTAATTATTCATTGTGGATATTTGTCAAATTATTCAGATTAATTTACTGTAAAAGATAGAAAATATGACTAATCATCTAAAGTGTATATATCTGTCCATTTATGCTGCATAGCATTTATGAGTTGTCATCATTTTATGTTTAAAAGTGAATGCAAACTGATCATTTATGCCAATATAATCTGTGGTAGATTTTATTAGCTATAGATAATGTAGTCACAGATTTCTGATGAAGTGAACATGTATCTTTGTTGACATCCATACAACTGTCATACTCCTGTAGTATTAAATACACAACAGAAACAGTCACCTGAACTGAATTTTAATTAAATAAAAAGAGAAGTCCCCACCCCCCCCCCCCACCCACA
>JACXGM010000382.1:9776-76202 GCA_016801145.1 Umbra pygmaea | reverse complement strand
GTACAGTACAGTATTTGCCTGGCTTCATCATGCTTTCGCTTCTTCAAAGCAGATTCACCCTCCGTCGGCTCTTGTGCTAAATAATAGCTGTGGTCCTACAATTGTCCAAAATTCCACTTCTAATAAAGGAGAGCTTCTACTATTACCTAATACTTAGAAACATACAACTTCTTCTGCTGCTGCTTCTTCTTCTTCTTCTTCTCCTTGTTCTGTTGCTGCTACTACTGCCTCTCTTTCAAGGTAGTGACGAAACGCGCTCTGTAGCGCTGTTTGTTTGCTGAGGGCAACGGTAGAATCATGACGACAAAATACAGCGACCTCCATAAAAGGGGGTGACCGCGGTTACGTAGATATAAATGGCTAATTCTACAGTAATGAAAACATAATGGTTCATTATGTAAGGTCTTTACACACCACTGAAAACATAGTTATGGATCTTATATTGCATTTCTGTCAATAGATCCTTAGAAATACTACACACTGAACCTTTAAGGTCGCATTGCCAGCTGTAAGTCTTGCTCATTGATCTGCATGAATGACCGCAAAACCTCTTGCCATGGAAGATTCCAAGTCACAGTTCAGCTCACGTAGCACAGAGTTTGTGGTTTGATTGATCGAGTCTGTTTTCCGAAGATGCCTCAACTTATACAAACCTGTAACAAGGTTGGCCATTATGGTTGGGAGTCGATCTGTCCCGGGTTGGTTGCATTCATACATGCACAATGATGAACTGGATTCTTTACAAAACATGCACTTTGAGAATTGCAGAATACTCATTTTAGTTAAGCAGAAGGGCTTGCCTTGTTTAAGAACACTATCCAACATTGAGAAATGTCAAGATATCCTGCATGACAAGGCCCAGGAATGTTCGACTATTACAGTCCATGTGCCCTGCACCTCATCCAGCAGATCAGGAGTGGAGAAAAGCAGGAAGAAAAGACGAGGTGAAAAATCCACTCCCATGGAATAAAACATGGATACCATCGGCTCAACAAATGATTCCACGGCGACACTCATCTGGCTTCAGGGATGACTACAAAATCCTGTTTAACACTCAAGAACACAGGGGAAAAAATCATAATCCACGGCCTTATGTTGTGATATTGGAAGGGCTTGAGTACTTTCAGTTGGATATACAGTATACCTTCAACATCTGCGCCAAGGAAGATGTAATGTTCTGTGACCAGTTGGACTTAGTTGGACTGATTTTGGCAGAGAGCTGCCTGCTTTCTTTGGAAGGGATAATTTTACATCCAAAACATGGATGATCCAGTATATTAAACAACATTCCTAGTCTGACTACATCTTCCTTGACAATAATGCTGTACCTCTATCCAGTCTAAACACCTCAGGACCTGACTGCAAAGAAAACACAAAATATCAAAAGCAAATATAAGTAAGCATCCGGCTATTATGTTAAATAAAAGTCAGTATTCTAAAAAAAAGTGCTGCCCTCGAAAGTGTGACTGAAACTGTTGAACATTTTAAAAAAAAATATGAAAATTTGGTCATAAATTAAATGATTTCAGAACACAGTCGTGACTGTTTCCTATAGAAACATTGTTAGATTCTACTGCCTTTCTTGTTGAAACCAATTCTCCTAGCTACAGTTTCTGTCACTATGACAACAAGTTAAGAAGGGTGGAAACACAGCCACCCTTTATGGAAATGCTCAAAATGTTACTTATATCTGTTAATGACTTCACTTTTTTTGAATACCGTATTGTACATCTGAAATGCCAGCTATCTATGCTAAAATGTACACCTACATAAAAATCTATGATACAGTATGACCATCTTAAAACAAAGCAATGAGCTGAACTTTGTAGAGATTACAAAAAAGGCCAGACTTGATTGAGTTGAAAATGACAAAAGGGTTGGGCCGGTTACTTTTAAAATGTAATCTGTTAAAGTTACTAGTTACCCACCCACTATTGTAATCAGTAAGGTGGCTTTTAGATTACCCAAACTCAGCAATGGAGAAAAAAAAGAATCAGATTACCTGTAATCAGTTACTCCCCAACCCTGAATGTTAGACTAATTTCTTTGGTGCTCTTTCCAGAATGCTTCTGACCTCCACAAATCAAGTAGGCTAACAAGACTCTTAAGTTATGCAGATGCCCCTGGTAAAACTTCTGAATTGTATTCAATATAAAAAGAGGTGGAAACATGAAGAATTGTTTTGTCTTGGTTTTATACAATTTAGATATCATGTTGAAACTTGACTGTACGCTGTAGTCTGGGAATAAAAAATGTTTGACATTTTTAATTAAAAGGATGTAAGGATAAATGGAGTAGGTTTGCTTTTATGGAATCTTGATTTCACCAATATGGCAATGAATACTAATGCAATGAGAATTAATCCCCACGTTGGATGTGTTCAAATGCATTAATTTTAAAAAGCAGTTTTATTATTACAATTGTCAAACTGGTGCACCTAAATTACCTAAATTAGTAGTTTACCAGAGATAGCAGACTAACCTATTTAGTGTTAATAATGCATTACTGTTAATTATAAATTGTTTGACTTGCAAATTCTCAATGATCAACCAAATTGTCCAAGAATCCTTTGATTCATACACCCCAGTAGCCTTGATGTTCCCCGAGCTGGCGACCCCTGGAAGCAGAGTTACTGTATATTGATGGAATGACAGAACCAGAAATATAAACAGCCAGCATTTGATGTAGTGTTCTAAGCTCCTGAATCAAGATCACACGTCACCTGGCGACTGGGATTTGAGCCCCGATTCTACCAAGAACCTGGGTTCCCCTCTATCTTCCCCTGCATAAAGTACCTGTCTCCTTACCCTCTGCTGTGTGCAGGCAGGTTAAAATCAATAATGTCTTTCATAAAATGGTTTTTCCGTAGACTCATTTTGAGAATAATTGAATGGAAACTTTCTATTCAAAGCTAGGGTGTATATGATGCATAATTGGTTTGCCTTCTCTCTTTTTCAATGCTCTTTCTAAGTTAGATGGAATTTTCACATCCATAACAGAAAGACAAATCTTTCACCTCAGCGGTTGGTGGATTGAACTGGGGGCTTAATGGACACCAGTCGGGTGCTCTAACCACTAAGCCACCTTGCCCCCACCTAGATACATCCAAGTTGCTGGCCTGCCATCTGTTCTAACTTTCATTGTGTAAGCTGTATCTACAGTATTATTACTGGACTCTGTGGTTGTCCCACCTAGGTTTCTTACAATGAATGCACAAATAATAAATTGCTCTAGATGTGATTCTGCATGACAAAATAATACGTATTTAATAATTTGTTTTTGAACTGTGAGTGAACCTTCTTGTTGTCACTTTAAACATGTTGTCACATTAAACATATGATTGTGTTTCCCAGTCTCCTAGATGTGATAGAGATTTTACACTAACTATACTGTGAATTCCCGAATACTTTTGCAATTTAATACATACTGTACGTAAATCTCATATTTTGAATAGCCAGGTGAAAACAGAGAGAAAATATGTATTTATCACAAACATAAAAAGAGCTATTGATTATGTGATGGCTTTAACGTGTCTCACAGGTGAGACATTAAATTTTCAGTGAAAGCCATAACACCTAATGCAATGTACTGGAAAGAAATTGAATGAAATAATGTGGTTAGTCATGGGCAATGTTTTTTTTTTCTTTTGACATTTCAGTAACTCCCAAATAAATCTATTAAAGCCATGGTCTTTCTGAGCTGGGGGCTGGTAACTACAGATAACACAGAAAGGTTGATATAACAATCAGCTCTCAATTAAAGTATTTTTGGATCAAAGGAGCTACGTATCTTAGAGCTTCCACCTGTCGTGATAGGTTCCAGGCTTGTGTGGACACGTTAGTGTACATAATTATTGACATTCGTTCTATAAAATGCCAGGGTTTGTTATTTGTGGTCACTCTTTGCAGAGATCAGTATTACTTTTTGCATGTGATGTTCAATAGGATACTTGCAATATTATTGCCGCCAAGTGCTTCCAGACATAAATGGTGTTAGTTTTAGGTGAATGATGCATTGCACTAGGCTTCATATTTAGTGTGCTACTGTACAGTATATAGCTCATGTTCATGCATACTGTAGGCCGCAAAAAATATAACTAAATCTAATTTAACAATTAATAAAAACACTGGTATCATCCCTTCTAATGCTTTCTGTATTCAACAACTGCATTTCCTTTGCTTGTGCCAAACTGAACTGATGTTAAATACATTATACTCTATCCATTCTGGTTGGCCACCTCTCTAGGACTTTAAATTCTTGTATTCAATTGTGAGTAACCACACTTTTCTTAAATCCTTCGAGTAATTAATGGTTTTTTAAATCTTCATTTTAAAACACCAACCAAAGTAATCATGTGATACAGGTTTGTTTTCAGATATAAATGGCTTGTGTGTCTTTGGGGAACTACATATCAAGGAGAGGGAGAATTAAGTGAAGGTGGGAATTACAAAGTTGTAGTTAAATGGGACAGTCACTTGTTACTTAATCATGGCATTAGGACTGCATCTCCCATGGATCATTTTGCAGGAATTACCGGTAGAGGACTACAGAGGGCTCGTGCCTCTCACTCAAACCTCATCTCAAAGGCTAAATCAAACAAAATGTAGATATGTTCATTTGGGAAGCAAGGGATTAGAGGCTCATCACTGTCCTTTTTGAAGGTGTAAATATTTAGGAAACAAATAAACATATTAATTAATGTAAACTTTTGAGATGACACACTTGCACTTGTGAAATTGATTATGACGCTAAAATACACTTGCAAATGAAACAACTTTGCAGTGCGTACAGTCTCATATTCTTCTCTCGCTTCCAGTGTCCCTGTATCCATTCCCTTACTCTGCAGCAAAAAATGAATACTGAAGTAATACCATTCTTTACTAAATACAAGAAGTTTAGTGGTGTCATTTTTTTAGGACCATGCAGGCAAATCGAAGTGAACAGCTTCTGGATGTAGAGGGCATGGAGCGAATGAAGAGGGCAACCTATTTTAAAACGACGCCAACTGCAGATGTGGAAGATGGCTATAGTTGGATAGGACACTAGGTTAGGGTGCAGATGTCAAACCACAGTTCCCAGAGTGATGTGGCGGAAGAACACTTTCTGGAAACCAGTCGTACTTGTGCCGAATTCGTTACATTTTTTAATAATGGATTTAACAGTGCTTCAAGGGATGTTCAAAGTTTTGGATATTTTTATAACCCAACCCTGATTGGTTCTTCTCCAAAACTTTATCCCGGTCTTGTTTTGATACCTCCTTGGCCTTTATGATGCTGTTTACATATGCTCTCAAACAATCTCTAGGGCCTTCCAGAAACAGTTGTATTTATTTTAAAACGTGACATTTTACTTGCACACAAGTGGACCCCATCTAATTATGTGAGTTCTGATGGGCAATTTGTTGCACTAGGGGTTTCATAGGGAGCGGGGTGGATACTTATATAATGTAAATGTCTGTTTTTTTGCACCTTCAATATGTCCAGCACATTGTGGACAAAATGTGGACATTTTAAAGAAAGGAGAATACTTACACAAGACACTGTAGTGTATTGACACAATCTACCTGTCACGTGTTGTATATATGTTCGCTGGAAACAGTTGCGTTTACTCAAATAAGAACAATGTTTATTTCCAAAACAAACTAAATATACCTCTAGATGTAGAAACCAAAATTGAAAGAACAAAACTCTAGTCCAGGCATCACCAACCCTGTTCCTGTAGAGCTACTGGCCCTCATTTATGAAACGTGCGTACGAACTAAAACAGGCGTACGATGGCGGTACGCCGATTCCTACGCAAAGCAAGGGATTTATCAATTTGAACGTGATCGTAGGCTACGATAAAATCTCACATCTGTTCTGACTTCGTGTACGCAAATCATCTAGTGTGACTAGCACTGTTCATGGTATAACCAACCGGTTTAGTGAATTGTTGAACCAGCGATCATTGATGAATCATTGACGAATTAATTATATACAGCATATTGCTACTATGTGGTTTATTTTTCCCTTTAACTTCGGGGTGGCCTAGAAAATGAGGGCAGAAATTAGGCAAACAACAATTTCAATCAAATAATATATTATTTAAACAAGAGCTTTGGCAGTCCTGTAGTCGAAGCGATGGCAGATCTGGAGGACCTTATTGCACGCTCTCTACATTGGGACATTTCAGCGAGAGATCAGGGACAGGTCTGGTATATCACAGCCAACAATAGTCTAAGTATGCCAGCAGTTTTGGCGTCTATGAAGTCCCTTTCTGGTATATTCAAACTATGATTAAAATACAATGTTATGAGATTGCTGGGTTTTCAATTGGGGTGAATTTGGCGATTGATTGTACTGCGTCTGTAGCCACCATACATGAATGATTACGCATTTATCAATTGCAAAAACTTTACTTCAATCAACGTTCAGATCATATGATGCCAGGATGTTTTTTTCTGAATATGGTAGCCCGGTGGACGGGTGGGATGCGCGTCTCTTTATTTTTCTAAACTGCAGCATTGGAACAAGGAGGGGGCACTGCATAGTTGGAGTCATCTCCTTGGTGAGTTACGTCCTCGTACAATTATTATAATAGTTCTACATAGTTCTTTGGTGAAACGGTTGGATGTGATTCCTCTTGGTGAAAGAGGTTATGCCCTGACTGAGTACCTAACACCGCTTGCAAATCCCGAAACAAGCAAGAGCGCAGGTTCAACAGTGCGCACACACGCACACGAACCACAGTGGAGTGATGTATAGGTTTGCTCAAGGGCAGGTGGCTCTGTCTTGGGTATGCGGGGTGGGGTGTGGGACTGCTATACACACCAGATCAGGCCTGCAACATAATTATGGCATGCGGGTTTCTCCACGATATTGTGCTGGAGAACGGTGCCATTCAATGAAGAACAGTGGCCACAACAGCCAACATTGGGGGCTCTACGAAGGAGACAGGATCTTATTCTGAGCTTCTAATATAGTAAGTGCTATATTGGGTAAGAATGCTACTTAAAAAATACAACGTGGAATGTTTAGTGAAAATAATTAATTTATTTGAAATACACTTCAGGTTCTCGTTAATCGCTTTCAATGACTATAGCAGTAACCTCAGTCAACACCGCATTTTCCTTTAACAATCAATGCCTGATTTAAGCTTCCAAATAAAACCAAGCGGTTGGCCTGCACCTGAGATCTGAGCGTCTTTATTTTATTTTAGAGAAAATCATTTTCTTTGCCGGATTTCGCTTATCCATGTCGTAAATTCTAAGGGCGAGGCCTCTAATCTGTGCATATTTGTGGGTGTGATATTTAAATTACGATTGTTTTCATCGTAAGATTTCTGTGCTCAGATCTACACTGGTTTCTATGCACGTTTGATAAATGAGGGCCACTGTCCTGACTGTTTTCACACCACCCACAGGGCGAGCATCCAGTTTGGCAAAGTGACTCTAATGCCAAAGTGCCTTAAACCTGCATTCTATCTGAATTCCAGCTAGGGGGCGATACATCTGGTTGCAAAATAGCTCGGTTTCTGTAATAGTCTATGAGAATTTGAGAATTTGAGACACTTCTCACTTGATTTATTACCTCAATAAACATTTTCATAATGAGATATGGTCTCAATCGCTAGATTTAAGCCTTCTGCAATATATAATTATGTTCATTTTTTAAATGCAAAGCAAAGGGGTGTTTAGTATGTGGCTATGGAGTTCGGTTGTACGACAAGACACTCAAAGGATTTGGCAGTTCAGTTTTTCTGGTAAGTAACATTACATTTTGTTTTAATACTGTTTTTCATTAGCCAATGTTAGGATCCCAATCAGTTAGCTAATATCAGTTAGCTAGCTAGATTACAACTCCCTCTCGTTTAAAATCGTCACATCTGCAACCAAGATGTCTGCGCCCGTAACTGCAAATTCAATTAACCAAATCAGATCTTGACAAACCAATGGATGATGTCACACATGTTATGTCCAGTGATATTTACAGTCTATGACTTTACCCCTAATTTAGCACACCTTATTCTAATAATTAGCTGGTTGATAAGATGAATGGGGCTACATTATGTGCGGTTGGAGTGAAAGCCTACAGGGTGGTACTGTAACTCTCTAGGACCAGGATTGGAAACCCCTGCTCTAGGCGAATACATTCACACTGTACTTCTCTGTACTTAATAACTAGAATCTAGGACTTAAAAATGAGCAGTCTACTAGAAAAAGAACACTTCCTATGAATACAAGGAGCAGAATCTCAGCACACATAGAAATTAAGGACAGGAAAACAATGACCAACAATGAACAAGCAAACGGGCTCATTATATACAGATACTAATGACTGAACACAAAATAGGTCTGGGCAATGACAAGACTCAACAAGCACAGGAAAGACCATAAAAGGAAGTGACTGGTACTGCAAACCTGGAATGGACAATCTACTAAAACACCAAAACACAAAGAAATCATGACACACATTTACAGCCGGTGAAATAAGTATTGAACACGTCACCATTTTTCTCAGTAAATATGTTTCCAATGGTGAAATTGACATGAAACTTTCACCAGATGTTGGTAACAACCCAAGTAATTCATATGTACAAAGAAACCAAATCAAATATGTTCAGAAATTAAGTTGTGTAATAATGTGAAAGGACACAGGGAAAATGTATTGAACACGCTTACAGATATTCATTTAATACTTTGTACAAAGACTTTGTTGGTAATGACAGCTTCAAGAAGCCTCCTGTATGGAGAAACTAGTCACATGCATTACACTGGTGTGATTGTGGCCCATTCTTCCACAAAAAAAGTCTTCAAATCTTGAAGGATCTGTGGGCCTCTTCTATGAATCTTGATCTTCAGTTCTTTCCATAGATTTTCAATGGGATTTAAGTCAGGTGATTGGCTGGGCCATTCTAGCAGCTTTATTTTCTATCTTTGAAACCAATTAAGAGTTTCCTTGGCTGTGTGTTTGGGATCATTGTCTTGCTGAAATGTCCACCCTTTTTTCATCTTCATCAACCTGGTAGATGGCAGCAGAGTTTTGTCAAGAATGTCTCGGTAAATTTGCCCATTCATTCTTCCTTCAATTATGTGAAGTTTGCCAGTACCATTTGCTGAAAGCAGGCCCACACCATGATGTTCCCACCTCCAAACTTCACTGTTGGTATGGTGTTTTTAGGGTGATGTGCAGTGTCATTACTCCTCCAAATATGGTGTGTCTGAAGGGATCCAAACAGTTAAATTCTGCTTTCATCTGACCACACTATATTTTTCCAGTTTTTCACTGGCTTTTCCAAATGCTGTGCAGCAAACTTTAAACAAGCTTGTTTTTCAGCAATGGAGTCTATGCGTGGTGAGCGTGCATACAGGCCATGGCGGTGGAGTGCACTACTTACTGTTTTCTTTGAGACAACAGTACCAGGGGCCTCATGTATAAAAGATTGCGCAGCTTACATACCAGAAGATGGTGTACGGCCAAAACTGGAAAAGTACCTACGCACAGAAAAATTCACATGTATAAATCCGGTTGTACGCCAGGTCCTGCGCACCTGTCCTTTATAAATCACAATCAATGTGAGATTGACCGCACGTGAACAAGCTACGGATCCCGCCTTGCCTCCTCCTCTAAGTGAATATGCAGATGCAGGCCTCGCGGCTTAACTTTTTTCCACAAATGCAAAAATCTCAAACTAAAACAATTTTGCACTTTTGAATTAATATGTATTAATCCCAGGCCAAGAAGATCATACTACCATTTTCTCTAGAGCTACTGTTACCCAGTCTACACACAATTTAAATGCTATAGCATCTCGCTTGCTGTCCGGCCCTGTACAATTCGCATTCCAATAATAATATGCCTATTTGAACAAAATTGGAGTTGTTTTCTAAAATGTTATATTTACATAGGCTATGTAATTACATAGCCTATTTCACCTTGAATTTACCCTATAGTCAATATCCGATCATTGCAAATTATTTTTTAAACGTCCTGACATTCAAACCTGCATTAAACCTACATTTATTTTGTGTTCCATTTTTTAAAACAGCTGAAGTCACAATCATATTTTGCAACTTTAGATCTTCCCTCTTTATATGTTTTACCATTATGCTAAATATTAATCTCTAACATACTACAAGAACTGTTCGCGTCAGGTGAGAATTTGATAATGCGGCTCGTTGGGAGAATATCAATCTCATATTGGTGTTCTTTAGATGTGGAGAAGTGAAAATATGTTGTTTTTTTAATTTCATCTTTTCATCATTCATTATGAACTGCTTCATCTTGTTTTTAAACATATAGGCTACGTTAGTAACCAGTGTTGTATGCAAGTTATGTTTTACTGACCATCGTCCCGTAAACGTCCCAAAGTCAGTTATGAACCGGCCCAGACATATTTTTATACCAGGCTATATAAAGCAGGCCTACCTTATTTGTTAAAAAAGTTTGAAATATCCAATAAATTTTGTTCCACTTCATGATTGTGTCCCACTTGTTGTTGATTCTTCACAAAAAATTACAGTTTCATATCTTTATGTTTTAAGCCTGAAATGTGGCAAAAGGTCGAAATGTTCAAGGGGGCCGAATACTTACGCAAGGCACTGTACATGAGGCCCCAGGTCTTTTTGAAGCTCTCCACAAGTGGTCCTTGACTCTTGGACAACTCTTCTGATTAATCTTTTCACTCCTCTGTCAGAAATCTTGCGAGGAGCACCTGGTCGAGGCAAATTTATGGTATAATGATTGTCTTTGTATTATGGCCCCAACTGTGCTCAATGAAACATTCAGAAGCTTAGAAATGCACCTATAACCAACGCCATCATTATGTTTTGCAACAATTAGGTTACAAGTCTTGAGACAGCTCTTTGCTTTTATCCATCATGAGTGTCTTGTGTGACACTTTGGCAATGAGACCTTTTTGTAGGCCATCAGTTGGGACTGAACCAGCTGATAGTAATTTGCATTGACAGGGGGCTGGATTGCCTTTTAATTACTGATGGTTTTCAGCTGTTGTCTTGGCTTTCCATGCCTTTTTGCACCTCCCTTTCTTCATGTGTTCAAAAGTTTTTTGGGGTTTTTATTTGTTTTGGTTCCTTTGTATGTATGGATTACTTGGGTTGTTACCAACATCTGGCAAAAATTTCATGTCAATAGTACCTTTGGAAATATACTTACTGAGAAAGATTGTGACGTGTTCAATACTTATTTCACCCTCTATATATATACCAACCGCAGTTGGTGGATCTCAATTTGGCACGCCAAGCTCGCGTTACGTTCAGGCCCAGAGTGAATGGATCTTAATTGGGGATGCCGGGCTCACATTATGTTTGGGACCGGAGTGGATGGAACGGTGTGTAGCGCATCAAACCCATTGTATGATAACTTTTTTTTCCCAAAGTCGGGACGTCAATGCGAGCCCGGCGACCCCAATTAAGATCCACTGAGTGTGGCTGATATACTCAAGACTGGGAAACACTGGGGAACAATGAATGAATCAACTAAACACAACATACCGACACCATACTTGAAGAACCTATGATACTGGGGAAACTAAGCATAATACACAAAAACACAGCGGACATCATTACACTGCCGTACATTTTATCTAAAGAACAGGCTGTAATACTGATTGTTAACACTGTGCCACCTCTTGGAATGACAAATGCATTTTGACCTGTGGAGTTATTCTCTTCATAAAAGTACACTTGCTCTGCCTAGATAACCAATAATTCTGGATCATTTTTAATTTGGATAGCTGCACCCTTTATTTCACCTCTCTACACCAGTAAAGGGCCCCATTGAGCCCTGCTACCTGATGAAATCTCTCTACACTGACCTCAGGGTCAACACTGAATTGGAGGTGGTCAATCAAGAGTGAGTTTCCACTTTGGCTGGCAGGACCATAAATCAGCTATTTCTTTCCTCTCCTGCAGCTCTAGGCCCATCTGTGTCAGCAAGTAGCAATGTTTAGCTGCCCTGCTAGCTACTTTTCCGTGCTTGGACACCTTCTTGTCTCCTATCGATTGTGATTTTGTTTTACAGATTTAAGGGTTCTCCTATATGACAGGTCAGTATTACCGATTTTATAGGAGTAACTCTTTTACAGTCACTTTGTTGTTCATCATTTTTGGTGTCTTAAAGTGCTTCTAAAATATACATTAATGTTGGGATTTAAAAACACAGTCTTTCTTTTGGCTGCATTTCCAAAATATTATGGTCATAATGACCCATCAATTACACCAATAAAAGAGGCAGGACAATAAATATATACAATGCTGACATTGAAACATACAATGCTGTCGGAGTATTTGTATTTTCTCAGCAGACAATATGGTAATTTTGAAACCTACTTGCATCAATGTCACACCTTTCCTATCCAGAAATATTAGTAAACATGATTTTTGTCTGAATCTGTGAAGTGTTTGTGATATAGGCAGTATATCCCAACAGCCAAGCTTCTTCTAGCAGGACTATGCACAGAAACATATGGCTGTTTGCGACCAATGCTACTGGTGCGTGTGGCTGAGCAGCTTGTGCGCTCTCACACTGCAACAAACACACACACATACACTCCCACACAAATATTTTCAAAACACTTTTTTTTTTGCAGTTTATGACTACAGCTTTATGTCTAACTCTAGAACTCTGTCAAATAGTTGCAAATTATGGTGTGTTTGTGTTTCCAAACTTTTTGGATCTGAAAATGTTAATTTTTTTCTCCACCATGATTAGAAGTGATACATTCCACGACTGGCGCTAAATCTCTTAATTACGTAGAGCTCTGACAGTCAACCATGTATAGGAATTATACACTAGCGTTTACATTTTGAAATCACCCAGGAATATATGAGTTTTGATAGAAATTGCTATTTACTTACCAAGGTGCCATTGAATATATCAGAAATTATTGTCAAAACACAATTCATTACAGATAAGCTAAAATAATTATTCATTAGAACATCGAAGTAATTGCTGCTGAAAATGTTGGTTTGTCTTTGTATATTAATAATTAATATGTCAGTCATTTCCAACGGTGATAGACATTTGCATCACTGGTAATATTACTGATAATATGATTGTGTTGCTCTTTGCTTCTTTTTATTTATTTTTTACTAATTTTCTTATTTCCTTGCTGTACATTATAATGTTGTGTTCTAGCCAGGTCATTTCTGCTGACTACTTGAATTCGTAGTCAATCGTAGACTGTATGTGTGTAACCCTGGTACTATGCACTAAGCATTTAGTTTTATATATGTGACACTGCATGAGGTCACAACAACTATTTTGGCATACTGCGATATGGACATTCATTTAATAATGAACTACATGCTAGTTGGTGAGGAAGATGATAAATGTAATCAGCGATTTAGTACAGCGCTGACCTTGTCTCTATGTGTCTAGTAGTCAGCACCATTGGCCATATTTCAGCACAATGGATATCTCAACTTGAGCTCCCTGCTGGGTTCAACCAATTGCTGCAATATGCATTGTCTGACTTGGCCTTTATAAGAAGGAAGTACGTTGGCCTGAATGTCAGGTCAATTTAGATACATAATATTTAGCATTTAGAGTCATTATGGGAGCCTTTCCCATTGTTTTTCTAGAAAACTGATTAATTATTTCATTTAGTACCTGTATGTAGAGTGGTGCAGTTCAGACTGGGCAATGACTATCCTCCTTTATGTAACCCAAGCATTATGTTGTTATATGTGTTTGCGTAATATGGTCCAGTTTTCATGACTATGTTGTGAAATCCAGTAGTGTAATTGAATAGGTAGTACATCGCAATTGGTAAGATTTCCTCAAATTGAAATATGGTTTAATTTATGTGACATTACGATGCAAGGGCAGGTGTACAACACATTTAAGTTTTACTCCCCTACAAATGGATCGACTACAATAGCAGCCCTTTTTACAACATATGAAAGCTCCTAGATTGTACTGCACTAACAACACTGTGGATAATCTGCCCAGAACAGACAAAACCACTTCATACATTTTAATTTTAAGCATAGCCAGAACCATGATAAGATGAATTCTAAGAGGGTATGTGGACTTTGCTTTACTAACAAGAGCACTGTATTGTATAATGCTCAAGTTGAAGTAATTATTTCATTGCATTAGTGGATTATGTAATGACTCTTTTTCTTTTTCGTGTGGTTTATGTAACCCACATAATATTACACAATCACTAAAGGGTTAACCTAGGACCCAAGATTACAGTTCACATCATGGTGAGTGGAGAGTGCTCCTCCTGCCACTTAAATTAGGGGAGGAAAGTTCATTCAAGCGAATTCATTGTTGACTGGAGCTCTAGCTAGATTGGAGGTAGCATCAAGAGAAGTCTTGTTGTTCTTTATAACTTATTGTTGTGGCATTTCTGCTGAAGCTCAGGTGAGTATGTACAGATGAAATTTTGCTAATTGTTGTTAACTGCACATAAGACATACATGTCTTGCCTTTATATTTAGAAAATGCATGGCATGTTCTGCATTTTACATTCTCAGTGGATTTCCCAGTGGTTTTAACAACTAAGTCAAATGCTGTCCAAATGTCAGACATCCCTTTTTCTCTTACAGCAGACAATATACTATACATGTTCTGTAAGTGCGGTCTTTAGCCTACCTCCTCCGCGTCCATTTCGCGGACTCCCATATGATATCACTATACCTGCTCTTGGAGTTCTGTCTACAAGTATTACGTTACAATAATTATCGGAATTTGGTAGATTAGTGTAGCCAAATACCTCTGTCAGTGAACTGAAAGTAGAAAAAATGGCGTGAGTTTCAGTTTGAAATATTATTTATTGTTTTACTTATATTTAAATTATAGGTAACACTTTATTTTGAGAGTCCATTTCTAGATGCTCTACATATTATCTGCATACTGTCAACAACATTTTAACAAACTATCTACTAACCCTAACCCTAATCCTAACCTTAACCATTCCCCTTATGTTAAACCTAACCTTAACCATTACCCTAAACCATATTCTAAACTTACCCCTACCCTTAAAATGCACAATTAGTTGCTTATCAACAGATGGTTTGTTGATAGTTTGTTGATAGTCATATCATCAACAAACTATCTGTAGAGCACATACAGATGGAATGTCAGAATCTCCAAATAAAGTGTAACCAAATTATATATATATATACACTCACCTAAAGGATTATTAGGAACACCTGTTCAATTTCTCCTTAATGCAATGATCTAACCAACCAGTCACATGGCAGTTGCTTCAATGCAGTTAGGGTTGTGGTCCTGGTCAAGACAATCTCCTGAACTCCAAACTGAATGTAAGAATGGGAAAGAAAGGTGATTTAAGCAATTTTGAGCGTAGCATGGTTGTTGGTGCCAGACGGGCCGGTCTGAGTATTTCACAATCTGCTCAGTTACTGGGATTTTCAAACACAACCATTTCTAGGGTTTACAAAGAATGGTGTGAAAAGGGAAAAACATCCAATATGCAACAGTCCTGTGGGCGAAAATGCCTTGTTGATGCTAGAGGTCAGAGGAGAATGGGCCAACTGCTTTAAGCAGATAGAAGGGCAACTTTACTGAAATAACTACTTGTTACAACCGAGGTATGCAGCAAAGCATTTGTTAAGCCACAACACGCACAACCTTGAGGCAGATGGGCTATAACAGCAGAAGACCCCACCGGGTACCACTCATCTCCACTAAAAATAGGAAAAAGAGGCTACAATTTGCAAGAGCACACCAAAATTGGACAGTTGAAGACTGGAAAAATGTTGCCTGGTCTGATTAGTCTCGATTTCTGTTGAGACATTTAGTCAAAGTCAAAGTTGTTTATTTGTCATATGCATCGGATAACATCACATCATCCTATGCAGAGAAATTCTTTTTGACAAGGCTCGACACATGTACACAGAGGCTTGAAAAGGTTATATACAATATAAAGAATTTTTTTTAAATTTAGATGGTAGAGTCAGAATTTGGCGAAATAAGAATGAGAACATGGATCCATCATGCCTTGTTACCACTGTGCAAGCTGGTGGTGGTGGTGTAATGGTTTGGGGGATGTTTTCTTGGCACACTTTAGGCCCCTTAGTGCCAATTGGGCATCGTTTAAATGCCACGGCCTACCTGAGCATTGTTTCTGACCATGTCCATCCCTTTATGGCCACCATGTACCCATCCTCTGAGGGCTACTTCCAGCAGGAAAATGCACCATGTCACAAAGCTCGAATCATTTCAAATTGGTTTCTTAAACATGACAATGAGTTCAGTGTACTAAAATGGCCCCCACAGTCACCAGATCTCAAACCAATAGAGCATCTTTGGGATGTGGTGGAACGGGAGCTTCGTGCCCTGGATGTGCATCCCACAAATCTCCATCAACTGCAAGATGCTATCCTATCAATATCGGCCAACATTTCTAAAGAATGCTTTCAGCACCTTGTTGAATCAATGCCACGAAGAATTAGGGCAGTTCTGAATGCGAAAGGGGGTCAAACACAGTATTAGTATGGTGTTCCTAATAATCATTTAGGAAAGTGTATATATGTATATTACATTTATTTTAGAATAGATTGTCCTACAAAGTATCAAGAGTAAACAGGTTTCAGATGTGCATTGATGAGCCTTGGTTAACACCCTGTTGCCAGTTCATATTTGTTCCTCCTCAGAATACTGTCAGATGGTACTCAACACTGCTGACCGAGAGCCCCCCACGAGCCTTGCCGTTTTAAAGATGCTCTGACCCAGTCATCTGCCCATTACAACTTGTCCCTTGTCAAAGTCGCTCAGGTTTTTGAAGGACATTTCCCCTGCATCCAACACAGTGACTGAGAACTGATTGTTCGCTTACCATCTAATCTATCCAGACCTTGACATATGCCCTTGTTAGAAGATTATCAAGGTTTTTCGCTTCACCTGTGAGTGGGTTCATACCGTTTTGGCTCCTCAGTGTATATAAAAATATGATGTGGATGTCTGTGTGAAATATTTAACCTAACATAGGTGGCTGAAACAAGAATAAAATGGTTTGAGTTTTCATGAACTAATAACTAATAATAATAGATGAACGCTGACTGGTGGTTTGCATGAACATGGTGCCAGAATAACCCATTGTAGTTGAGTAGTTGAGTAGATGAGTGCACATTCTATGGTCCTTAGAAATGTCCCTGATGTCACCATTTTGTGGTTTTAGTGAGGGGATAGAAGTTGTTGCTCTCATAAATTTCTACTGAGTAAATTAATCAGATTAAAAAACAAAGATAAACGAGAAAGCATTCTAAACACTTTTTAAATTCTGTAGTCCTTTATAAAAATGTTTCATTTAGCAAATGGAAGTTGTTTCTGTTGTAAATACATATACAGTGTAAATTGATTGGATTCTATTTCAGAGGGAATGATCAGAAGCCAAAAGTGGATGAACTTGATTCCACTACTTCTGGAATGGTTTATATATCTCATCCTACTGTACATGGGGAGAGAGAAATGTTTTTGAACAGGGTTCTATTTAATATCATTGTATTTTCTTGTTATAGTAAATGTGCCATCTATTCTTTTGTTACACCCACGGTCTCTATTTTACAGCTCACGGTCTCTATTTTCCTTTGTGTCTAAGCTCCTGTTCATCAATATGTCAGAATCAGAGGTGCAACACTTCACAATGATCAATTACTTTTTACGAAACTGTAGCATTTGAAGCAGAGTGAAGCATTACAATGAGCAGCAAGCATGGTGTCTTGAACGCTCAGCTGCCGCCCACACTAGCTCACCTTTCAGTTCACTGAAACAGAACTCAAGGGGGAAAAGCTGGATCTAGATGGCTCTTAGGCACAAAATACTTTTCTGAACTTATAGGCCACCTTTTTAACATCATCAAAGTCTGTCAAAAGTCTGTCTATGTTATACTTAAGGGAAATACTTTAGAATATGATGTATGCAATCAGATAAGCTGGCATTCAAGGTGCTATTTATTTAGTGACAGACTGAGGAGCTTCTCTGAAGTATGTGCACTGAGCATGAATTTTGAGGTTATCAAACGGGGCAAAGAATTTCTGATATCTAAAAATGGATTAATGTGGTTCCACTTTTTACTGGAATCGAAACTTGCTTTAGGCTGGCATCATATTAGTCGAAATGAGATGTTTGATCTTCAACTGGGTTCCTCATCAATGTTTTGCTGAAGGGATAAACATGTGTTTGGTATGATCTGGTAAAAGGCATGGACGGGCACAACACAAATATAACCCAAACATGTAAACAATTTCTTGTAGTCACAAAATCTTGACTCTGTGTTGTGATCTAAGTCCGCTGTGCTCTCATCCAGGTCGAGTCATGAGTCACTAGGGCTAGGTTCAAGTTGAGTCAGAGTTCCCATTTCTTGAGTAGTCCCTATGGCAGTGTTCTACTCACTGGGTAGACCTCTGCCAAAAGTTATATATTCATTTTAATTGGACACAGCTGATTTTAACACCAACTCAGATAAATATAAAAAATATGGCTAACCTAATTCTGAGAGAACTTCTTAGTTTTCTTTCAAATGAAAACACTGCAAAGAAATCCAATAATGAAAAAGGAAAAATAACTTGATATTATATTATTGTGATATTTCCAGCCCTTCAGCTTGTTGGATCAGTGCTGCATTAGAACCAACCTAACATTACATTGTGTTTAATGTAGGAGTATGTGTACAATTCTAATGTGCATTTTGAGAGTAGAATTTCTTTGGCCTCTAATCAGTGCCTGGCTATAGTCAACATTTGCTTGTTTTCTGGAAACAATCTGGTCACTAACAATCTGGTCACTAACAATCTGGTCCCTAACAAAGTTGAGTGTCTGTTTGTTAAACTTTTCACATTTAATAGATAATCACCCTTCCTTTCATAATCATCATATATACCTGTGTTATATTTAATATTCCATTCCGTTAGATAATCAATACATTATTTTAGTTATTCAACATACAGTTGTATGCAAAACTTTAGGCACTTCTGACAATTTCCATGATTTTCATTTATAAATTATTGGGTGTTTGGATCAAAAATGTCATTTATCTATCAAATAACTAAAGGACACAGTAATCTTTCGGTAGTGAAATGAGTTTCATTGGATTAACAGAAAATGTGCAATATGCATCAAAACGAAATTAGACGAGTGCATAATGTCCTTATAGCCAGTGGTTCCCAACGTTTTTTGGTACTGTATCACCAGGGGTCCTAGTACCCATGTTTGAGAACCCCTACCAAGACAGACTATTTTTTTAAACTATTTTGCCACCCGAAAAACACTTATTTCATCTAAGATATGCAATAGAGCAACTCTGAATGCACAACACGCCTTGAAGTAGTTGGGCTACAGCTTTTCTATCAAAAATAAATGATACTAAATAATATTGCTACTGGCTAAACCCACGTCAAAAATGATTTTGCTGAAATCGAAAGAAATCAATGTAGTCTATGGGGAAATTGCACATGCAAACAAAAGCATTTTTACATTTAGTTTCACATTTCTTTAATTTGTCATTAGCCTTTCGGTTTGTGCAAAGCAATGTACATTTTTACAATGTGGCCGATAAAACATTAGATTTCTGTATTATGTAACGATACTATCATAAGGTAAATGTTTATTTCTATTAAGATGTTAGATTAATTAAATTACACTCTTACCTTGGTTAACATGCCGGGAAGGGCGCAGAAGCAATCGATCGGAAAACATAGATCTGATTGAAGATTCGGTAATGTGATTCTGTGTGTTATTTCTCGCTTCAAAAGTGTTCAGAAAATGTTTTTATACCTCCTAAAGCAAAATATATTACCTACATTTACATGTTAAAAATTCATAGCCGCCATCTTGGTTTTCCCTTCCCTCTAGGTAGGACGGTCAAGGCTAAAATGAGTGAAATAAGACGGCCAAATCATAGTGTAGTTTTCAGTTTGATTCACATAATGTGATGCACTTACTTGTCTCAGTGTCAGTAGCATCCGTTGTAATCCACAATGGACAACAAAACATATCTCCCCATTCACTATTGAAAAATGTGGTAGCTCCATTCAAGCTTGATTTTGTTAAATGTTAATAATGAAAGGACACAAGCAAATATCTGGAAGGCACAGTCATTTATTTTGCACAATACTTTTTATGATGATGTGGTGTTCTGTAAAAACAGGAAAATTGTGGCGTGCATACATCCTTCCTTGGTGCAGAAGGGTACCTGTGAAGAAGAAGGGTACCTTTTCAATCGGAAAACATATTTTTAAATTTTTCTGTAGATCTGATTATAGATTCAGTGATGCGATACATTAATTCTCGCTTCAAATGTGTTCAGAAACTGTTTTTATAGCTCCTACATCGAGGTTTAACACTATCTACATTAGAAATTCATATCCACCATGTTGGTTCTTGTTTTTTTCATCCCCGCCTATAGGTATGACGTTGTGGCTTAGAAGGAATAGGAGATGGAAAACCACCTCACCATTGATTCACGTGGAGAATTGGTTTCATTAAATTTACATTGTCAATATAGATTCACACATGCATTTGTTTCATACATATAAGCAATGCTAAATTGTAAGTGTGAGACTCGTAGTGGGTAAATGAAATAAAGACAGTTTTTTGCGATGTGTATCAGCGACCTACAGAGAGGCGGTAAATGCCCTGGTGGTGTGGTGCCGGGAAAACAACCTCTCCCTAAACGTCAAGAAAACCAAGGAGCTGACTTTGGACTACAGAGTGAGGAAGTCTGAACACCCCCGATCCTCATCCATGGTGACGCTGTTGAGAAGTACAGACTTCAAGTTCCTCAGAGTCCACATCTCTGAGAGGCTGGATTGAGATGGATTCAAGGCTGGATTCAAAGATGGATGACCTCGTGGCTCTGCAGAGGGTCCAACGCTCAGCTGAATGCTTAATGGGATCTCCATTGCCCTCCATGGAAAACACCTACAACATCAGGTGTCACAGGAAGGCATTCTGTCAAGAACAACCAGACTGCGTAACAGCTTCTACTACAGTATATCACAAATCTATTCATGAAATCATTTATTTTGATATTGTGTCTAATTCACAGTATCAGAATACCATTAATTTGCTGTGTATTATTCCTCATCTGGCACAAAAGTGACCAACCAAATGGAAACCTTAGATTATGTACTTCATATAGCCAGCACTGCGCTAAGCCAGATGGGCAGAACTCTGGATGCATGGCCAAGGCAGCAAGCCCCAGGAGAGCAGGCCCAGGGCAAAAAAAGAGCTGCCAGCCATCCTGTCCCCTTAACACACAAGTGCCAGGCCGTTGGCAGTGAGACAAAGGCGGAAGAACCTTATGAACCTATTTGGAGAAGTCTAATCCGCTACTGCGCAAATCTATGCCATAAACAACCTGGGAATAATTCCCAAGCGGCCGCCACCCCCCTCCTCCATGCTGGCATGGAAACAACATACTAGAGCCTGTGAAGCAGGTGCCGCATGTCGATTCCCTCATGTGTGACGAAGGAACGGCCCTGCTTCACAAGCTTATGCAGAATTTAAAAGGCTTGCAACAGTGACAGGAGTGTCAGGAGAAGTATTTGCTGACTTTTCTCAATGTGTTGCAATAAATATTTATCTAAATGTTAACCAAAACCCAATATTAGATTAGGGATCTTGAGTGAGCAAACTGCACAAAACATTGATAGAGATTTTATTTATTTATTACAGAAAGTTGTCCCATTTTAAATTACATTGAGCTTGTAAATTCTTCATAATGTCTTCAGAATTCTTTCTTACTGCATAAATTTGTTACAAAGCATATAGAACTGTTTGTCATTCTTTACATATATATATTTGCATTATAAATCATATTCACTTGTTTCACCAGTCATTGTTAACATTGTCTTGCAATGCCAGGATGTTTTTATCCATAAGGCCCGAAATATGAAGTGATGAGAAGAGCCAAAGACAGCTGAAATGTAGTTTCACAACTATTGTACATTAAACACCCCTGAAGACCATACATTTTCATTTGATGTATATTTGCATGTTACACAATACACATGGATACACATATACAAAAATGTTGACATTGACCAATTTTAGCTAATACAGCAGAATTAATACTGATATTACAATATAGAATATTATGGTATTTACTGTACATCCAAACAGGGTGAATGGTTATGAATCACAGTAATTTTTATGTGTTATCCCCATTTTTAAGAGGCCAAATTGAATGGAACAATTGGCTGCTCAGCTGTTCCGTGACCAGGTTTTTGTCACTCATTAGTTTTGTTACAGGTATTGTTTAGCTTTATTTTTTCATATTGTAACATATGGGTGGAGTGTGGCTGCCACCCGGAGCTAACAGAGTGTTACTGCTGCCTCTAGCTTTGTACTTTGGGTTTCTGTTAAGTACTACAGCTGTTCATTATTGACCTAATTAAACAATACTGGTAGAGTATTTAAGCCTACCAGACTGACACACTAGTGTCGGCCATTATTCCCTGTACTCCAGTGTGTTTGTGTTATGCTGCTATTCCACCTGCTGTTTTATTGTTTTCTCTAGTAAGTTTAAGTAGATATATTTCCAACTATGCCCTCATTCTTCGCCAGCTACACCATACACATCAGTTCATTACAAGTATGCAGATAAAAATCTACATTCGATTTCAAGTGTTGCATTTGCATTTGGATTCAGATGCTGTTAACTGTCAATATGAAGTCCAAAGAGCTGTCACTGCCGAAGAAGCAAACCATCATTAGGTTGAAAAACATAAACAAACCCATCAGTGTTTTTTCTCCAATTCCCTTTCTAATCCTGCTTTCTCAGCAGCTCCGCAACTCCTTGTACAGGTCTGTGGGATGACGAGGGGCGCGCACATGGTTCACCCAGCCACATGTCCCCGAGCTGCCGAAGCTTTTTGCACTGTTCACACAACATGGAAGCCTTTAGTTTGATTATGCACAGGATGATTATGTTCACTGTCTATACTTCTGCAAGTGAATTTAGAGGTGCATGATCTGAACACAAGGGTCCCTAACTTGCACCCAGCGCCGCGCAGAGCCCGAACACAAGTGTCTTTGATAGTTTAAGACCGACGCAGTTGTCAATTTCCCATCAGGCGCCCACATCTTTTAAATAGCAAATGCACCTGCGCCCATATTTGCACCCATGGGCATGTTGGTCTAACAGGGAGGTGTCTTCAGGATAATTCTGGGTGTTTTGCTATCTTGAAGCATCAGAAAGTGATCGTGCCATTGACCAACAAAACCTGGTCTAAAGTCAATGGTGCAGCATGTGATTGTTATTTTAACAGCAAATTAGTGAAAATGTGTTTGTTGCACACACACAGGGAAGCACAGCAGCACACAAACATGCAAATATTACAAATAAAAATATGGTGCAAATCTGCCATCATAATAGCAATGCGCGCAAGATACAAACGCACCTGGCTCTTAAAGGGAATGGGAGATGAATCTCTGATTGGTTTATTGCATGTTACGCTGAAAACACACCAATGAATTAATGAAGACACTTAGTACAACCCTTTTAGATCCTTTTTTTCCATCGTCAAACTAGCAAAAGGGGATTTGGACACACCCAAAGCGTACTTGCGCCATGCACTTCACGCCGTGTGCTTTGATAATTAAAATAGGGCCCAAGGAGTCACTGGAGAGGGACATGGCAGGGTAGATAATCTGACTTATTTAAAACAAATCCACGAGCACTATGCCAATTTTGCACTGTCTCCTGCAGGAAACCCAGGGAAAGTCGGAGAACCCATGGTCAGGCACCAACCCATGTCTATCGTGACATAGACTGCCCAGCAATGCAGTGACTTAGCCCACTATGCCATGTGGACCCCCTAATCAGAGTGATACTTGATTTGGCCACACCTAATGTTGTTGTTATTTGGTACATTCTTAAAAATAAAGAATGCAGTAGTGAGTTCAGGAAAACCAAATGGCCAGAAAGACCACAGAAAACAACTGTGGTAGATGACAGAAGATATATTTCCCTAATGAATAAAAAACCCTTAACAACTGTTGACCAGATCTAGAACACCCTCTGGAGGTGAGCACATCTTTGTCAAAGTCAACAATCAAGAGAGGACTTCACAAGAGTAAATACAGATGATTTACCACAAGATGGAAAACATTGGTAAGCTTCAAAAATAGGAATTCCAGATTAGAGTTTGCTAAAAATACAAATAAACCTATATAAAACAACATCCTATGAAACATTTAGACAAATATCAACTTGAAGAGAAGGAACTACTCATGATCAGAAGCATACAGTACCTCCTCATCTGTGAATATTGGTGTTGACATGTATTTTATGTGACCTACACAGGTCGATGCTGCAAATGAGAACTTGTTCTCAGTCTGCACCTGTTTAAATAAATAAATATATAATTTAGCACACCTGATTCTAATATCACTTAGTTGAAAATTAGGTTACTCACGACTGGGGTTGGAGAGAACCTACAGTACAGGAGAGTAGCTCTCCAGGAGCAAGATTTAGCAGTCCTGGTTTATTGAATTAGTCAGGCAATTGTTCTCATTTGGACATGACGGATCTATTTTTAATTAAATGCATTATTTCTAGGACAATCTGACTCATTTTTCATCTTTTTTAAACACCTTGGTTTGTTTTCTCATTTCTCTCTTTTTGTTAGTGATGGAATGATCAGTGACAATGTCTGTGTTTTACAGTCTGGAAATGAATGTTGTATTAAAGAAGAATGAGAGGCATGTGGTGCATACATGCCCCCACCTGATATATTAGCCTCACACCAATGCCCCCAACAGACAAGAAGAGAGGAGGGAGGAAGATCCTAGAAAGGATCTCAAAACTACTCCAAGGGTGACTTCTTCCAGGGTGGCTAGTGGTTTGGTAAACGCATCAACTTTGGGACATCATTTAGGGAACAAGAATGGATTTATAATTCTCAAATCCCTCCTATCTGTTAACAAGAAATTACCATAATTAACAATTTAACATTTCATCTGACGTGTCAAACGAACACACGTCATATCAATGGGCACACCTATCAATTTCATGTGCGAAATTGCACATGCTCAAATTTAACCCGGTGCATTATGGGACTTTCTCTGAAAATATTAGCGGTGGCTGCATCAAAGCGCACTCGTTTGAAGTGGGGAATGTAGGGACTAATTAGCCCCTACACCGTTGATCATTTTCGCTCCCTCAGCTTTGGGACACTTGGGAGTGGACAGGTTTGTTTGGGATTTAGCAGAAATGTGGAGAAGCTGACCAAGCCACCTCCGCTGGCACCCATATCTGCTAAACCAGAATCAGGATGATACCCCAGGGATGACACCACCCCCTCAGGAAAGTGGCTTGCTTTTTAATTTTGATAGCTCCCTCACCTCCTCCTTTACCACATCTGTTTTCTTTAATAAACCACCCACCAGGGCCCTGAACACATCCACTGTGTCTGTCCCCTGTGTCTCTCTCATTACAGAGGCCTTCTTGCTCACAGGGAGAATAATGTTGTTTTTCCACTTATCCTGGTTCCCATATCTAGTGTATTTGTCCAAGACCAACTTGGTCCTGTATCGAGGTAGAATATTTGATCCTAATTCGTTATACTGGCCAAATTCAATTATTTGTCTCATGCAGCGATGTCACGATGTTACATTTGTTGTTATTGGGATAGTTCACCCAAATTACAAAATGGCGCACTGTGTTCTTGTGTTCTAAGCAGTTTATGAAACGATTTGACAAAATGCATGCTTTCTTTTAGTTTCCTTAGCACTGTAGCTTTATTGTTAATGTCACAGATTTGGTGATACGCAATGCATAAAGGCGAGACAGACACGAAGGGTTGAAAGCAAAATGTGTTCATTAGGAAAAAACACTCTTTAAACAAAAGCAGCTTGCTGGTCCTCCGGCATGGCTCAGTAGGTGGAGCCTCTGTCATTGTCCCCTCCTTTTCCTCGATTAGCACACCCAACTAGCACACCCAACTTCCTGGGGTGCGGGCAGGCGGTGAGGGAGACTCCAGCTGACTAAGGCGGCCAGATGCAAGAGTGGAGTTGGGGTGCCCCTCTAGCTAACTAGGGAGTGCGCTCACCTTTCTCCACCTCTGCCTCTTCCTGATCCGACTCCCAGCAGATTAGCTCACTGTCCGCTTCACCAAAGTCCCCTCTGACCTGTTGCTCCTGCTCCTCTATTTCGTCCTTCGTCCAAGCGGGCTGTAGGTACCCGCTTGTGCCCCCCCAAGACATTTTTCTTTTACAGTAGGTGGTGTCCCAATCTGATTAGTGGTAGCTAGCCCAAGCCTGTTGTAGGTGTTGTTCCTCCCTTTGTGTCCCGCAGCTCCTGTCTTCAGCCCCGCCTAGCCTACTGAACACCCGGAAGGGAAAGCCGAACGGACTATAGCCCTCTTCTACTATCCCGTAGCCATTGGGAAAGTGGGCATAGCTGTTCGGCTCTCTGATGCTGTCGAGGGTGGCACATATGTGTTTGTCCCACTCCTCATATTCAGCATCGGAACATACCAGGTTGTAGTAGGCTTCACTCGCCCGTGCCGGTCTGCGCCTCTTCCTTCGCTGTCTCGGTTTCTGTAGGTTGGTCATTCTGTGACAGATTTGGTGATGAGCTATGTTTAAAGGCGAGACAGGTGCGAAAGTTTGAAAGCAAAAGGTGTTTATTGGTAAAAACACTCTTTAAACAAAATACTGCCACGAGGGGTAAACACAAAATCAGATAATACTAAGAAACAAGGAACACGATATGAACATCTACTAGACAAAGGATAATAACCGACAGGGAATAACTCCAACACACAAACTAAATACAAGACTTAATGAGGATTATTGAAGAAATGACTGCACCTGGGTTAAGCAATTAAGACTGACTATAGGATGAATGGAAATGTGAACATATCATATGACTGCAATAGTGGGAACACAAGAGGAAAACAATGCACACAGGAGAGAAACTCAAAAGAACACAATACAGAGGAGCAACACAGACGTACGTGTATGATCCACTTTGGGGGGATCATGACAGTTAAAATGAGGGAGTATATTGTATTTAAAAAACCAGCTCTGTGCCATCAATGTGAATCATAATACCTGTATGCAAGTGTCTAAATATATAATAAATAGAAAACACACAGGGAAGGTTTAATTTACCCACCCGTACTGAATTCTCATCTCCTCAAAATTATTTGAAAATCAGAGGGAAGGGACGCAAGGGGTTGGCAAATTACTTGTCTGTCTTCTTTCACCAGTTCACCAGCATGTGGCATGTTCTCTGACATCATCTGTGAGATACCACTTATCTGTAGGGGGGTTTTGAATGCCATAGAGCTGAAAGATCAGGCCGGGTCTGTCGTGTTTGGTCCAGGTGCTTTGTTTGTAATGTGCCAGTGTAGCAGGGACCCAGTCCTTGTGTCCTCAATTCGCCTCTCATGAAAACCCATTGGAGGAGGTTAGAGGAAGGGACGCAAGGCGTTAGCAAGTTAGATATTATCTTAACTGTCTTCTTTCACCTATTTACCAGCTATGGGCATGTTTTGTAACAAGCTGGGTCATGTGTTTGGTCCATGTGGTTCATTGACCATAATTTACTGGTGGAGCTTGTGGAGGAAGATACACAGCAAAATAATTTAAACATTTTTCAATGCATGTAAATAAATAAGCAATAACAGTTGTTTAGAGGTCTGTTAGCATCTGAAAGAAAATATGTATAAAGTGCTGTAAAAAGAAACTCAATCTAGGTAATAATCTAGTAATCTACTCTCATGTACCTAGTTGTTAACTAGCATTGCAAAAAGTACAACCTGTGTTTGTGTGAGCCCGCACAATCTATGAAAGTGGCACCGCTCTGTTGTTGCATTGCCACAATCCTGCTCCATCATAATCCTGCTCCATCATTAGGGCCTGGTAACTGTGTTAATCTGTTGTCAGAGAGAGGTTCTGCATTTCAGCAATAAGTGATACTGTAGATCTAAGAAAAACATGCTATTGCATATTGTTACTCTAGGACCCTGCGTCCATTACAATGACATCACATGTCAGCTCAATTTATTTTCCTTCTGGAGCATTTCACAACATTTAAAGCCTGCCGTCCATGAGAATGGATACCTGTCAACCAATCAAGTGGCAGTGTGGGGTATTTAGAAAACAATGCACTAAATTGACTGTATTGATTGATTCTCAACCAGTTTTTTTTATCAATTAACAAATGTACATTCTATAATATAATATTCTATAATATAATATATAACAAACATAACATATAGACCAACACTTTCTATGTTCTCTACTTTTATTTGATGTCAGTATATTGTGTGACGTGTTTCACCCTGACATTATGGGAGATATTAGTGTTCTGGGCAGTATTTTATTGACATCTTGTTTAGCCATACAGGATGGCCAGAAAAATGTGTAGCCACTAGGAGCACTATACAAAGGGTTAACAGAATGTTAGGTTTTCAATCATCATAAGAGATGCGCTAAACGAAGAATTATTAATGGTGTCCTTGATTTCTCCACAACAACATCAAATGAAATTGAGAAAAAAATGTAAACACCAAAGAGTGTTGAAATTTTTATTATAATTATCTGGTCTCATTTCTGGATGCCTTATGAATTGGGAAAATGTTTTTCTATATTTTTTTCTGAAACTTGTAACATAATTCAGGTCTGAAGGGTTTAAACCTCTCCTGGGGACCCACAGCCATCTACCGTAGTGGTTTTGTTGTAGCCCTGAACTAGCTCACCTGATTCAAGCAGGTAAGGGCTAGATAATTAGTTGACAAGTTGATTCAGGTGTGCACACTCTGGGATACATACAATATGTGTAATGGCTGTGGGTCCCCAGGAGAGGTTTGAGAACTACTGCTGATGATATTTCAATGCTTCCATGGGAAATAATACTTTATCTGCATTTTCCAACTTATAACATAGTTCCCAGTAACTGTCTTGAAATTCTGATCTAAATAATGAAACTACAGTATATAGAGTACATAGTTCCTATGCATGCCACAAAGCATATATGCTAAAGTTATATAGTATATTGATTTATTTTTAGACCTGGGAAGAATTATGGTGCAATTAAGTGCCTTGCTTATGGATAGAATGACAAATTGCATAAAGGTTACTGAAGAGTTGATCTAACAAACTTTTGGTTCCTGGTCAGATGTTCTAACAACTTGGCTTATTCTCCTTCAAATAAGTTTGAAACAGTTCACAAAGAAAAAAACAACAAAAGTTAGCAACATAACTAACAGATCCTCTTAACATAATCATACTGTACATTGTGTATTGCTCAGTCTCTTCTCAACTGTGTTCTCTATTCTGTTCAGTCTCGATTGCTACCCGTGAACAACGATGTATAGGATGGCACCAAACAGCCCGGCGAACTCCATCAGCATGACTTCATTCTCCATAAAGAAAAATGCCTGTCACAGAAAATAACAACAATTGCACTGTTCAATTGCATCATCGCTCACTGGCTTAAAATTGTCACTACCAGTTTTTCTCGCAAATTAAACCTAGCCCTGTTTCCACATTTATGGCAATAGAAAAACAATAGAATAACCATTGAAATTGAGTGGAATAAGGGGGCTGATGCACTCTTCGTTACTGTGCACTTGGCTGCTGGCACTGCCTCTAATAATTCGGCGAGCAGCGTCGATCCGTGAACTCACCATCTGGATACCCCCACAAATCACATTATAGTTCCAGGCTCAGGAATACATCAAGCTAAATGAACATTGGCTCTGTGGGCTGAAGACAGGCATGATGGAGAAAAAGCCGCTCGCAATCCAGGTCTTTGTGGTCAGCTATGATCCATCCAGCCCCCTCTCCATTCCACTCTCTTTCCCTTTCCCATCCATCCATGATGGGCACTGGGACTGATGAGGAGATCAGACAGCCTGCTGAATGGAGTACTCTGTCAAAGGAAATATGCCAAGCAAGGTTACACAATGGGAGTAAATGTCATGACGAAAAGTAGCAGATTTAAGTAAATGTATGTTTTCCTTTTTACATTTTTTGTCGTTTAACGGACGCTGTTATCCAGAACGATTTACAGTCAATACAGGGTCATCCGCATCGAGCAAAATAGGGTCAAATGACTTGCTCAAGGACACAACCTTCTGACTACAAGTCTTACTCTCTAACCACTGAGCCATTTAATTCCCAATGCACTACTGACAAAAACATTGCAATCAAAACAACAATGTACTTGTTTTTTTTTCAACAGGGACAAAGGACAGTAAGAAACTGTCCCAGAATTAGCAACAAAGCTAGATTTCATCTCCAGTCCCTGGGAAGGAAAGTTCCAAATCACATTACATACAATAAAATCTCCCCACAAAAGGGAAATTTACGACATATTGTCTATAACTATAAAAGTTACTACAAAGCATCACGCAATGTTACAAAATCAATGCCCACAATTGTAAAACCTTGACAAAACATAAGAGTAGTTAATGATTACAGACCTGACTCCTTTTTAACCACATTTTCAAATGCAGCTTGAACTGTGCAAAAGTATGACACTGTCTAATATTGAGTGGCAAATTATTCCAGTTGTTAACCGCTCTTACAGAAAAAGCCGATTGTCCAAACTCAGTTCCTCTATTTTTTCTTAGTACAACACCAACTGTATTTTATAAAGCATTTTTCCCTCAGCAAAAATCCCCAAAGAAGCATCAACAAAAGCTTGAAACACAACGGGGGCCTCCGCGTGTCACATGGGTTGACTCGCAGCACAACAGCATCACAGAGGCCAGGGTTCATGTTTATCACAGCATTCCGTAAAGGCCTTTGAATACATTACCAAAGGTAAACCCATCTGGATAAATGAAATTGGGTGAAAGATAATGCATCAAATCATATTATACTTTTTTTAATTGCTCATGAGCCCAGGTCTTGTGCTCCCGACACAAACTCATGAGTCGTTCTGCAGTGGTCTTTCTGAATGACAAATACATTTCTGCTTTGTGAACCTCAAGGATATATTGTTGAGACTTGATCACAGAGGTGCTGATTATGTTTTTTTCTTTTTTTAGGGTGTCCTTTGGTGCATTAGCAGTCACCCTACTAAGTGTATCTATATTCCAGTTGTTTAGCTTCAACTTGCCACCCCTTTTCCTCTATGCTGTCACAAAGATTCTTGAGACTATTTTCATTTACACATTGAGTAGTCAAGCAGTTTTAATGACCAATGTATCTGTAATTCTGGCACAGATTTTGTGGCCTCTATGGAAGACTGGTAGTTGCCTCATGTTGCTTTGAAAACTCAAATATCAAAGTTCTAATTGTCAGACCTCTATTATAGCTGATATATATGAATTGCTAATCGGCAATTGAACCAATGTGACCTCGGCAGCTGCATTTGTAATTGCTATTTAGTCAAAGTAGCAGTCCTTATCAATTTGGTGTTTGTTATTTAGTCCAAACCCTGTAGAATATATAGTATGAAAGCTTAAGAATGCAGCCAGCCAATTGTCTTATTTTGAACCCAACTGATCAGATTGAACTGGAGATACCACTAGACAAGGTGTTAAAACTGATAATTTATATGTTTATTTATGTTACATTATAATATGTATATGATATTTCCCTTTTTACGTATTTATTTCATGGTTGCATATATTTTTTTAATTACGTCCCTACAATTCCTCCATGAATGTCAAGGTCTGTGTAGATTAAATTGTAAGGAAAACAATACGTTTTTTAACTGGATCAATCAGTAACTGGATCAGAGCATATTTAAAACAGCTTGTGTGGGCCAGCCTTCCCGGTCAGCAGTGGTGAGTACCGACCAACAGTGATCCAATGATGGACAAACCACAAACTGGAGACGGGGGTTAGGTGCCCAATAATTTCACAATGAGTGCTCATCAAGTGCTAATCTATGCTAAAACAAATTGTAATTGCAATAATAGGGTTTTCATATAATGCAGCGCCTATAAAAAATGTGTCGTTACCCTTTGAAATAGTATTTTTTTTATCTTACAGCCTGAAATCAAAACCTATTCAAAATATATTGTTTTCCTTATTTTACACATTCTTCCTTACATACCGACATTCAAGTAACGTAAAAAGGCAACTGCACTTGTAAAGGTGATAAATGACCTTCGATACCATTGACCACAACATTCTTCTAGACAGATCGGGCTACGTGGACATGGTTCCGATCCTATCTATTGGAAAGATTTCAGTTTGTATCTGTGGTTGGTCTGTCCTTCAAACAATCAAAGGTATGCTTTGGTGTTCCACAAGGTTCTGTTTTGGGACCACTACTGTTCTCGCTATACATGTTGCCTCTTGGTAATGTCATCCGGAAACACAATGTCAACTTTCACAGCTATACTGATGACACACAGCTGTACATTTCAGTGAAAAAGGGAGAATCCCCAAAACTGCACACCCTGGAAGCCTGTGTTTTGGATATAAAGGGTTGGATGACAGAAAATTACTTAAATAATAAACTCTGAAAAAAACAGAAATGCTTATTTTAGGTCCCAAGAAACAAAGAGACCTGCTGTCAAATCTGGCAATAAACATAGACGGTTGTACAGTCATGTTAGAAAAAACTGTAAAAGACCTTGGTGTTACTCTGGACCCGGATCTCGCTCAAGATCCAGGTCTTGAAATGGTGAAAATTGCTACTTTTGAAGTCTTGAAGTAAAACAGTGTTACCATAGTAGAACTTACGTTCTGTGGAAGGTTGACAGATAATGATAATTGGGTATTCGGTGGGTTGATTCCTCTTAAAGAATATTGGTTGCCGGTGGAATAAAGATTGCTGTTTCAGGTAATGTGTTTGACAGTTTTTTGAAGACATTTTGGATGCAGTCCACAGACACTGTAGGACTAGAATCAGCCTGAGATTGATTTAAATTTTTAAATAACAATTTTAATAATTCAATAAATTTAATAAAAATTGTTTGTCATCATCTGCTTTAGACCACTGGATAATTTACAAAATATTTACGAGCCAATCAAACATCATTGTAGTTATCCAAATACTGCAGCTTATTTTATTAAGTGAAGCTTTGTTTTAAAAATTAATCTAAAACATTACCAAATGAATTTGAACAGCCACGCTTCTCTGAAATTAAACTACAGTGGCAACCAGAGCAGCTTTTTTCCATCTCAGGAACATTGCAAAAACTCGAAATTGTCTGTGAAAGAATGATGCATAAAAGTTAATTCATGCCTTTATTACCTCAAGATTGGAATATTGTAATGCTCTCTTTTCTGGCCACCCAGACAAAACCCTAAAAAAACTTCAGTTAGTGCTTAACACAGCCGCCAGAATTCTGACAAGAACTGCAAAATCGGAACACATTACCCCAATTCTAGCCTCTCTACACTGGCTGCCCATTAAGGCTCGGGCTGATTTCAAAGTTTTACTATTAACATACAAAGCACTACACGGACTTTCCGCTACTTATTTGTCTGATTTGGTGCAACCATACATACCCACACGTACATCACGTTCACAAGATGCCGGCCTCCTCACTGTTCCTAGAATTTGTAAACAAACAGCTGGTGGAAGGGCTTTCTCATATAGAGCTCCAATTCTGTGGAATCATCTGCCAACCCATGTGAGAGATGCAGACTAAGTCTCAACATATAAGTCTATGCTGAAGACTCATCTACTCATCTCTTCAGTAAGTTCTATGGTATAGTGTAGTCTGGCCCAGGGGGCTAAAAGAAAACTGCGGCACTGTGAATGAACCGCCCATGCTGGCTTGCCTGGTAGGCTCCCCTCTCTCTACTGGGGTATCCTCACTCCAATGCTACCCCTGCGGTGGTTACGGTCTGCTGGTGACCCTTTGGAGGTGTGGTCTTGGCAATGCCTGCTTGCTCCTGCCCGAGGCGTTCCTTGCGCAGGACCACGTCTCTTGTCCCCCCCGTCTTAGCCCCACATGTTATGCTGCAATAGTTTATGTGCTGGGGACTAGGGTTTTTTTGCCCCCAGAGGCAGATTATAAATTCATTTTTTGGTCAGAGCTGTGTCAAGGTACTAGACCCAAGGTATGCCCACTCTAATGTTCCTGATGTCATGTTCATCCTAGGAGGACCCTAGGAACATGCGACAAAACCATGTGGCCTGATGACTCCTTCCTGTCCCCGTCCTGTGCCCAACCCGCTGCTGTGCTAGATCCCATGTCACTGCGGTTGATGATCACGTTTACACCTGATGACGCCAGCTTTCATCTCCAGGCGGCTTTACGTTCTTCCTTCACAAGACCACCGAACTGTATTGATGCTACATAAAGACTATGGTCACAGTCCACCCGTCATATCTTCATTGCTGGACAATAATTGAACACCGATAAACAAAGTGACCTTATTACAATGGGATCCCCCACCTAGTACAGCCAGAAGAGAACTGGCCATCCCCTTGAGTCTGGCCTCTCTCTAGGTTTCTTCCCACATCCCATCTACTAGCGTAGTACCGTTTTTCCTAGCCACTGTGCATCACTTGTGTTGCTTGCTTTTGGGGGTCTCGGGCCAATTGTCTGTCAAAGCACTTTGTGACAACAGCTGTTGTAAAAAGGGCTTTATAAATACATTTGATTGATTGATTGAGATTGGTCAGTCTGTGCATGTGACGACAATCTCACTCATAAGGACTTGTAAGTCCGTCAAAGTTGCTATTAGCCTCTTGGTAGCTTCCCTGATCAATGACCTCCTGGCTCAGTCATCCAGGTTGGAGGGACGGTCTGATCTAGGCATGGTGTTTGTGGTGCCATGTGCTTTCCACGTCTTAATAATGCTCTGAACGGTACTCAGAGGGATAGCTAAAGCCATTGAAATCTGTCTTCTAACTTGTGCCTTTCCACATCATTGCCCCAGGGCCCTTTTGAAAGCAACTTTCCAACCATGGTGTGTACTTTTGCGTTGCCATGCACTACTAGTAATGGACTTATCGTGGAACAGACAGTTTTCTTATGAAGTAATAAAAACCACTACAGTTGATGTTAGGTGGGGTGCAATTAGCATCGTGTGTGATCTGAGCAGTGACTAGTTGAACATGAGCAAGTTTAGAATGTTTTTTTGAAGTATATTTTCAGTTATCCAAACCAGGTATTTTACTAATGAAATTGTAATAATTGTTCAGAATTTATGTAAATGTTTTTTTTTACATTGTTGTTGAGGGTTACAATGTGTAAATACAGATGGCAAAAGTTAGATTTAATATGTTTTAATTTCCAGGGTGTAATGTGTTGAAAGGTAAGTATTTTGACATGGTATGAGGATTTTCTATATGCACTGTATAGTGTCTTTCAAATTATTCACCCACGTGGAATCCTTTAAATGAATTACATGCATTTTAAATAAAATACAGTGGCTTGCCTCCTACCCATTCATTCCCATGTAATATAATTAAATGTTGAACAATTTGTAGATTAAAGTTTTTTACAGTGGCTCGAATTCTAAATAAATCCATTTTGATTTTTTATGTAACACAACAATTAAAGAAAGGTCCTGTCAGTGTAAATAAATACTGTATATATAAGAGTATTTAGGCAGAATCCATACATTGTATAAAGTAATTAGTTGAAAGAACAGTTTTTTTTTTCCTTTAACCCATTACCAGAATTAATTTCAGCTACAATTCAGGCAATTAAGTCAGCAAGTTCTGCAGCAGGAGTGCTTCTTCAGAGCTAGCTTCAAATGCTAGGCCTGTGCTAATACTGGGCTCCTGCCACAAGTTGAAGTGGTGGCAATACTGTATTACAAGGATGAATATTTATTTTGTCGTTTTGTTGCAATGTTATTTTTCATGAAATTCTTGACCTTCTGCCAACTGTCCCAGTTTTGATTCTTTTATCATCTTTAGGTTTAATCTCTACTATTATACTGACTGAAGCTGTAGCTAAATAATTTGCTACAAGAGCTCAAATGTAACACGAGGCGTGTTAATTAAAATTACATTTTATAAATTTAGGTGTGCATGGTCTATTAAATACAAAAAGTGTGTTACCGGTATATATTTTGTATTTTAGTTGCATCTTTCAATTCTGCTTGGAATGCCAGCTACTGTACTACAGGTGCTATTGGTTTGTTTGTTGGGAAACTGAAGGTCAATGATGTTGAGACAGTTTTTCTTGACACATTGCATCATTTAGCATTTCTTTTACAATTGCAATAGCTCATTTAGGCACTTCCTTCACCCAGTTCTCAGTTATCCAAAATTATAAATTATGAACATATAAAACTACGAAGCACTGTACTGCTGCAAGTTAATTATATTATTCACATTTAAAACAGCATAATCTGTTTTGCAGACGTCAGGTGGCGTTTAGGTGACGTCAAAATGGCGTTATGTTTTAACCCTTCCCCAAAGCCAAAATGTTGCATTACAAAAGTAGATTTTAGTTCTGGTTTCTTGGACCAATCAGTACTCCGATCGAGACTCCTTTTGGAAAAGACATATCCAAGGGAATGGCAGAGCATTTGGCAATAGCAAGGGGTTTGTGTAGCCAGGCAAAAATATCTCATAAACCATTCTCCATTCTGTTCCAGGTCTCCAGGTCATCTTCCCAGGATACCTTCAGGAGAAATTTGTCCAGGCGGCTCTGAGCTACATCATGTGTAACGGGGAAGGGGATTATGTCTGTCGGAACAGCCATTGTGTCTGCATGTGTGCTGATGAGTACCCACAATGCAACTGCCCTGTCACGGACATACAGATAATGGAGAAAACCCTGCTAGATCAGGTGGATTCCTGGGCAACCTCTTATAAGGACTTTGAAAATTCAGGTAAGCAGGAAATAACAATATTTGATGCAAATTCTAATTGTTTTTGTCTACTTAGTTTAGTACAGGTAACAGTCTAATTGGACTACTCATTTGTATTTCTATCCTTAAGCCCCCTCTCCTGGTTTTCAAATGTTTGCACTCTGCTTTTGTCCAAATGTATGCGGATTGTAAATTGGACTGTGTGGCATCCTTGATAGCGTAGAACCCTCTATTATTATGTGTTCCCAGCAGATGGTTTGAAATACATTTTCTTTTACAGTGTTATCATTGGATCAAATTGTCTATGTTTTGCAATTATTAATATCATAAAAATGTTAGCTTGTTATTGAATATCAATATCATATCGAAGAAATATTGCTATTTATGCTAGTTCATAAGCTGCATAAGCTAAAAAATATGACCTCCTATTATCGACCGATTTTGATGAATTAGATTATATTAAATATTATATTTGTTTCAAAATGCTATAAAGTGCTTTATTAGAAAGCTAGTAATTTTCTTGTCTTCCTGTAAAGGAATTATCGACACTGACCAACCTTTTCTTGACTAGCCCAGTGTGCCCACATGTGGATTCTTGAAGCAGGGTTGTTGCCCAAAAGGTTTATTTTTTTAGTATGCGATAAAGATTGACAGTGGTTGTTTATGTGTTATACATTATTTAACATTAACTATTGGTTTATTTCTGGCTACAAGGATAAAATGTTGACCACCAAGCTAGCAAATTTAACTACATCTTCAGCTATTTTTCAAAGGTTAAAAATAGGATATTATATGAGGTAGTGTCTGGTACCCAAGTAAAATGTTTGGATTTGCAAATCACACAATTTCGACACATGAAGTCAATTCTAATGTTCAACTATTACTCCATATCTTCTAGTCTGTCAGACTGTGATGGTAGTTTGGCCTGATTTCAACAACTATGGGCTCCTCTAAGCAGATGACTGAGGGCTTGAAAATGAAGAAAGTCAAAAATCAGCAGAAAGCTGAAATCTCAATCATAAATTGTTGACTCTCAATGATTCCAGCTCCCAATAACAACTGTCAACTGCCAAGTTGAAATTATACATTAAAGGCTCTATTTGTAGAATGTTGTGCCTTGAGAACGGAACTACACTATATAGCTAAAAGTATGTAGACACCTCTACTAGTAGTAGATGGATACTGGTCTTGGGCTGTTTTTTTCAGTTTGGGCTAGGCCCATTAGTTCCAGTGAATGGTAATTTTAATGCTACAGGATACTAAGAAATTTTAGGCAACTTTGTGGTAACCGGCATGACTGTCCCTGTGGGGGTCAGATGGCTCAGCAGTTAGCAAGTCAGTCTTGTATCATATTTTTGCCTATGGTGCTCCAGGCAGAATGTCCCTGTACTTACTGTATGTCACTCTGGATAGGAGCATCTGCTAAATGACAAAAATGGTAATGTGAGTACACAGAGCAGGGTCCATGAAGACAATTTTCAATGATTTTGGTGTGGAGGCACTTGATTAGCCTGCACAGAGCCCTAACCTCAACCCCATTGATCACCTTTGGGATGATGTTGTGGAAGTCTTTTCAGAAGAGTGGCGGCTGTGAGCCGCAAAGGGAGAGGGGGCAATTCCATTTAATATACCTATACTTTTGGTGTACATATTTTAGACTATGCAGTGCTTATTTTGCCATTTGAACAAGACATGATGTGTTGTGCTTCCATAGTGTTCGTCAATGTCCTTGCACTGGTCTCTTTTTGATATAAATTATACATTTCAGGCTGTGCTGTTGTGTGTAACAAAGCATTGCATTACGTAAAGGATCATTAATCCAAACAGGTACAAACAGAATTTTTCACATTTTGTTAATGTAAAAAAACAACTTTTTTTCAGCATTTGTAAGCTGGTCACTTGAAAAGAATGTTCTATTGTTATGGCTTGAAATTCTATTTCATTTAGAAAAACCTTTCAGAAATCCACATACAATGTGCTCTTCCTGTTTGTGTAAGGACCCTTTATCCTCAATGGTCTCCAGATAATAACATGTCTAAATGTCACAGTATTACATCACACCAGTGGACATCATTTGCTCCAAAAAGTCTTTGTAGATATAACTTTTGAATTAAATTATGGATGGACTTGGGAGTTATAACTTTGACATATTTGGCAACATTCTCCACATAATGGAAAGGGGATTCAACTAATACTTAGTTAAAACATTTACCGGTATGTACAGTATGTTTGAAATCTTAGATTTTTGCCTGAGACAGTCAAAACATTGCACACTAAACATGAGTTAGTTGAAAAAAGTTGGGTAAAACCAAACTGACCTGATTTCTAATTTCTGTTTATCAGAGTCCAACCCAAACGTTTTCTTAAACTTCTCTGCTTTGATGGGTTATTTTGTACCCAGCTATTTCCCAACCTGATTCTAATTACCAACTTAATTTAACAAATGCAACTTGGGGATCGCTTATCTTTGCACCTGCACTAATTTCTTTTTAATCTGGGATTCTACTACATGCATGATTTTGAAAAATAGCTGGTTGAACATGGTTGAACATGACATTTTGATTTTGTCAAAACCAATCTATAATTGTTTGAAGAGGACTCTATATACTAGGCTTGCAAACTGTCTGAGGTGGTCAGGTGAGTGGGCATGACCCTTACACATGTTGAGGTTGGTAGATACACTTGAATTTGATCAAATGAAGGATGGGAGAAAAGTTAGGAAAACAACAAAAAGTAGAATATACTACAGGACCGTTTGATTATGAACCTCAACTAAGCTCTAATTGCCATTCATAAACCACTGATACTTCCAGTCATGAACAGAACACCAGATGTATCTAGCTGTACAGTGTCCAAAATCCTGAGTAAACCATGATATAATATATCAGCTGTTACTGGTGAGTCACCATCACAGAATACACCAGATAATACACCACTGCATGTTAACTACTTGGAGCCAATTTGCAATAAAGTGTGTTATGAATAATTCAGAGATGCATTGGCACACCTTCTGTTTTGGACGAAGGTTTCAGTAGTAAATGGGAACCAATAATTTTCCCCCCTCTGTCAGGTTTCACTAAGCATGACACAGGCTAAGTGTGTCTGAGGATTCATTGTCAGTGTATGGGTGGGATAGAGGTTGCGTATATTGATTTGTAACTTTGGAGAATGTGAAGGTCTACTTGTGTGTTTGTGCATCTGAGAATAGGTGTGCAAGCCTGTGTGTGTGTGTGTGTGAAATGTTTGTCTCAAGCAGCAATCAAGATGCCATTGGTAAGAAACCATTACATTGTTTCAGTTGGACGAACCCCATCTACAAGCCACCATATTACTCTTGCTTTGCAAATGACCCATACAGTTAGTGGATATGTTTGAGCACACGCACATACTCAGTCACATCACCAGAGCACCCCTGTTTCATCCCCAACTGATCAAGCCAGCAACGTCCATTTGCATATTAATGGAAAAATATGATTGTCAATTGGTGGATAGGAACATCAGAAAGATTGATCGGGGCTAATTTAACCAATGTTTAATTTTGTGAAAAATAAAAGGTAAACATAAAAAGGGCTATGACCATTTCTCTAATACTGAATGACAAATGGGACAGTACATTACATTGCATATTTGTTCTGTTAGATTTTTTTAATTGAAAGACTGAAACTGAACCACAATTGCGGTGCTGCTTTAAAATATGTTGAGCTTCATAAGCACTACATACATTTGTTATATAACATAAAATCTGACATAATGCACTATATTGAATATGACATAAACCGTTATCTTTGTAAAGGATGAAATAGCACTGCTGTATAAAGCACTGCTAAATAAATTCACTCAAGGCAAAGGTCAGATTGCTGGGACCATGCATTGTAATGTATGCAATCACAATGCATGTAAAATTATTTTGGTTACAAATCTTTGTGCATATGACTAATAGACCATGGCTAAGGGCTGGCAAAGCAATGCATAGTGCCTATGGAGTATATGTCCTGGAGTTGGCTTATTATTCTTAATAACTAGTTAACAATTAGAAGATGTAAAAGGAATTATATCATTCTAGTGGTATATGGTCTCATTTACTACTGCTTACTGCCATATCCAGGCATTCTGTGATGCATATTGCCCTGGAACAACTATGGTATTGACTTTACCACTAGCCTTGCAATGTCACCTAAAACTGCAAGCTAATAATGTTTGCCAATAACTGCCAATGACATTTCCTTCAAAGTAATAACAGAAAAGTTTGAAGTGATTGTTTCCATCTATTAAAGGAAAATCATTGTTTTTATACATTACACTATCTGTTGTTACATTGCAGAAACTGGCTGTAAAATAATGGAAATTGTACTAGCAAAAAAAACCTGTACATTGTCATTTTACAAAATGTATATTTTTTACCATGTAAGCCTATTTGGTACTGCCAGACTGATATGTATTTCAATTTAAGCTTGAAGTTTCAGGCAGGGTTGTGAGGTTAATAGTGTATACTGCACACCTTATTAATGAAATGTGTTGTATTACTCTAAAAAGGGGTGGTTTTTAAAATGTATTCATTTTCCGGATTTCATATACAGTATAAAATGTAACCACAGAAGCAAGTCATTTGATTAAGAGGAAAATCTGTATTTTTTGTAGTAGTTACCATAATTACCTTAAATCATGTGCTAGAGGTGCACTGGTGAAGATTAGAAAACAAATGCTCATTTGAATTACCACTGAACCGCAGAAACATGCAAGTTAACCTTAATATAAAGTTTTTTCCAGTAGCTTTAAAGATTTTATGTGAGATAACATTGCTACCTCCATTGTTATTTAAAATATTTTAATGTCCTTTACAGCAATGTATTTATTGTAAGCAGAAGCCTCATGCCCATTGAAACTGAGAAGCAGAAGCACGTGTATGGGATCAAATAAGGGCCATTAATATTTTGAGGTTGCGAAGTGATGTTTGCATGTGTAAAAAAGTTTTGCATCTGGAAAAATATTTTGTGAAAGTGTAAAAATGTTTTGCATCTGTAGAAATATTTTGTGAATGTGTAAAAATGTTTTGCATCTGTAGAAATATTTTGTGAATGTGTAAAAAAGTTTTGCATTTCAAGAAATATTTTGTGAATGTGTAAAAACGTTTTGCATCTGTAGAAATATTTTGTGAATGTCTGCAAATGTTTTGTGCAACACTGGAGGTACAAAACCCAAGTTACGAGTTGCGAAAATTTTACTGTGTCAAAACAGGGCCAAAACGTTATCTAATCAGCTCGTTGCTTATTGATTAGCCAGTCAGAGAACGCTGCCCACCGATCAACCATTTCAATCCTTAATGTAGCTAACATTACACAAGATCATGTGTATTTATTATATACTTAAGCGATCCAGATTGTGTATGTAAATGGTCGTATTAACATATTCTAAGTTAGTAAATATGTCCACTATTTACGGTAGTGGGCAAAATATTCACGAGGCGCGTTCTCGTTACTTCTCTGCATTCTGGAGTCAGTCAACAGGGAGGAGTACGAGGCTGGCACTTTATCACAAGTATAGACCTTTCACATGTAACACAGGGAGCCAGATTCTTTAGTGGATTCCTAGCCTTTCATAGTTTCGCATTCAGAATAATAGCGTTTGATTCAACGTGATAAAAATCGATTAACAACAAAGGAAACATTACACATTTCATAAATATGCCACTAAACTTTATGAGAATAGTGTGACATATTTACTGAGTTATATTATTTCAATAAAGACCATTTACATTTGTAATCTGGATCGCTTACATATATAATAAATACACAACATCCTGTGTAATGCTAGCTACATTAACGTTTGAAATGGTTGATCGGTGGGCAGCGTTCTGATTGACTAATCAATAAGCAACGAGCTGATTGGATAGCGTTTTGGCCCTGTTTTGACACAAAAAAATTTGCAACTCGTAACTTGGGTTTTGTAACTCCAGGGTTGCACAAAACATTTGCAGACAATCACAAAATATTTCTACAGATGCAAAACTTTTTTACACATTCACAACATATTTCTACAGATGCAAAACTTTTTTACACATTCATAAAATATTTCTACAGATGCAAAACGTTTTTACACATTCACAAAATATTTCTACAGATGCAAAACTTTTTTACACATTCACAAAATATTTCTACAGATGCAAAACATTTTTACACATTCACAAAATATTTCCACACATGCAAACATCACTTCGCAACCTCAAAATATTATTGGCCCTTATTTGATCCCATACACGTGCCCCCTCAGATTTTCGAGCCAAGTGGATTTTCTTTTTTTAAATATCTGTATTTGTGGGCACAAGTTTGCGTGTGTTGTGCACACTGTGCCCCCTTAAAAAAATAGCTGCATGACACTTCTGATTGTAAGGTATATTATACATCATGATTCTCCCAAAACGTCTGATGAAAAAAGAATACAGTTTATGAAATGCACTGACAAAATTTTCTCTGTCACCAACAGTCTTTGTGTACATTAGTATTTCTCATAACCGTCTCTAACTCTCTATCTCTCCACAAGATGAGTTCAAGTCCTTTCTGAAGAGGCTGCCCTCCACCCACTTCCTGCCGGTCAGCAGTGTCCACCTACTGTGGGGAAGTGACTGGGACCTCCAGGCTCGGTACCGCCTGCTCCAGGGCTCCCTGGAGACTCAGAGGTTTAAGATCCAGCACACTGCACGCAAGCTCTTCGGCCTCAGCATTCGCTGCCACCACAACCCCAACCATCAGATGCCTAGGGAAAGGTGGGTCTCAGATAAAAATAACTAAAAAGACATTATGTAAACATTCTAGTTCATTCTGCCTTACAAACCAAAAGAACAGTAACTTTCTTAAAAAATGAGTATACACAGCCTTTGAAATGAAAACTAAAATTTGGCCTGTGTTTAAACAAAACACAAAGGACATTGTTATTAAATTATGTACAGGTATTGCAACATTGTTAATAAGCTTTACAACCATATTGAATCATTCATTGATATACAAAGTTTTATAACGCATCTGTAGTGATCTTCAGTCAATACATCTTTCATGATCTTTAGATAGTATTACATTTTAGTTATGTGGCTTAGGTTCTGCTCCGAGTGCCAGTAAGTGCAAGTGCACTTCACATGCTTTTTGTAGTGTTTATTTAGGGATGGGCTGATACCACATTTTATGGAACGAGTGCAAGTACAGAGTATTTCATTTTGGGTACTTGCCGATACAATCACCGATACAAGTACTTTTAATAACTGCCAAATGTCACATTTATCAAGCTAAAATATGCTATTTCTTAGATGTTAATTAGCCAACTCAAATTTAGAAAAGTAAATGTTCCTACATATCCAGAAGAACATAACTTACATTGCAGATCAATGTGTAATATTTATTATGTTAATAGTTTACGTCTCCTTCCCCACCCTTACAAAAAACTCATGAAATTCTCATGTGAAAAATCATGTGGTATTCATGTGAGCACATGTGGTTTTTAGACACTTCACATGTATCCACATGTGTTCACATGTAAAATTAATGTGGTTTTTCTGTAAGGGTAATTAGCTAAAATGAGAGAAATACATTTGTGAAAGTGAATGCAACAGCCGCATTTGTGTTCACGTTTGCACTAAGCATTGCAGACCTTTTGTGTAAGATGAGAATGTCTGTTTGAATTGACTTTCTCCAAATAGTGATAATGACCTAATAATATAATCTGGTATTTATTTTATTATGATTTATAATTAGTACACATTTATAGCTGTACTATCATCTATTGAACAAAATATAAATAGACTACATCATATTTCCTTTAAGTTATCTTTCTTAACATTAGCATGTCAGAACTACCGACATTTGTCTTTCCTTCCCGAAGGTTTATTATTAATTAATGCGACACTACAGTATACAGTGAATAGCCTAATAATGTACTTAAATGTGCGTGTTTCCTTGACTTTTATATGCACCTATAATTTTACAAATATTAGGCTACATGAAAATAGCAATGAGAAAGCGATTTCGTATTTACACATTTGAACTCTACTGGAGAATTGCTGTGAGGAAAACAGAGTTGTGATTCTACAGTGTTTTTCAATAATAGGCATGCGTGTGGCTCCGTCTTTGATAATGATTATGCATTTTAGGCTGTGATTTTGTGTGCAACAAATCACCTCATATTGCAGGGAAGCATTAACCCATTTGAGTCACATTTCTTTATTTTTTTATAAATAGCAATAAATACATTTGTACAGCTTTATGAGCTGGTCTCTGAAAGAGGAAGTAGACTTTTCAGTTTCAGAGGTCTTCAACTTATTGATTCTATTGCAATAAATGTCAGTTGTCTTGACTTGGTGTCGCTGTTACACGAGGATGCCTATTTGGTTATGGGATCTGTTTAGAGAGCCACACGATGTGGTAAACGTTAGTGGTATACATTGATTATAATGGTTTTGGGGTTTTGGTATTGTGTAACAGGCTCATCACTCAGGATTATGTTTATTCATAAATGCCGTTACATGTTGTGAATAGAAGAAATGTATATATTCACTATATTAGTATGTTGGTTTGGTTGACCTAAGTTACAGAACCATATGCCACAATAAATGCATATGGTAAAAAGTTGGGTGTGTATAACAAGTTGAGTTTGTTATGTAATAATATATTCATTAAAGTTTGTTTATTCTCACATGGTGTTTTTGTCAGGACTGGCTTAAACCAAGAAAAAACCTCACTAGCATTCCAGTGTTCAGTGGTAACATGTCATTAGTCACATGTCAATCCCCACTTGATCCCTACACTGTCCACAGATAAGCTGGTCTTTCCCAGTGTTTGACTGGTGTCTCAAAAGCACCTTTTTTTGCCTTATCTTGGCCAGGTCGCCGTTTTAAATGAGAAATTGTTCTCACCGTGCCCACCTGGTTAAATAAAGGTTAAATAAAATTTAAAAAAAGGCTTTAGAAATCCTTTTCTATATCATATCTGCTCATGCTGACCACATCATTTGGGATTTACTGCTCAACACTGGGTGCAGAAACTGTTGGTTCTTCTAATAATGCAGATGCATTGGCAGAAACAAAAAGATTTAAATAAAATAAAAATAAAACACATTTTGGTTCAATGTTTTTTTTTTCAGTTGTGCTCCGTTCTTTTAGGGTGTTTGGACGATGTTTGTGAACTGCGAATAGTGCCACAGATTGGAAATGGGATTGAGATTTACTGGGCCATTGTAGGGCATTTACATTTTTGTTCTTGTGCCATTAGCTGAAAAATGAATTTCTTTCCCTTTTGTAAATTTGGAATATTCACCTTTTTTCAATCCCAAATGGCTAGTGACATGTGTCAAAGAATACACATTTAAACTATAAAAAGAAAAAATACTGTATTGTGTTATAATGATGGTGGCTATATGCAGGTACACTAGGGGAATGCCAATCACACCATATTCATCCATGATCATATCTACTTTTGAAAGGAAAACAAGGAAGGGAGGTTTAAATGTTAGTACTTTAATGTAAAGCCTGTTTGACTGGACTACACAAGCAAACCTTTGCTCCCCACATGCATCAACGGCCCATGACCCTATTGCTGGGTCACCACTTTTGATAGGTACTCACCACTGTAGACCAGGAACACCCCACAAGAGCTGCAGTTTTGGAGATGATCTGAGCCTGTCGTCTAGCCACCACAATTTGGCCGTTGTCAAAGTCGCTGAAATCCTTACGCTTGCCCATTTGTCCTGCTTCATTTTGTCATCAAAGTTGATGTGTTAGAATGGAACTAGTATCGACTAGCTAATTTGAATGTTGGGTAAATTTTGGTAAAATTGTGAGCACATTTTTTATGTAGTACAGTTGAATCTCTGGACTTTGTCCTTGTTGATTCTGTAGCTTACAGATAATGCAGCTATTTTCATAGTCAAAAATGTAATGGGGCTAATGACTTTGAATAGGAGCTCCCTGTGTTGTCTTAGTTAAACATGAAAGTCTTTGAAATAATGTGACTTGCTAAAGTAGACAAAGAGATAGTAGAACACAATGTTGCCATCATTTCATCAAATGCCAGAAGAGGCTCCACCTGCTAGGGGGTTTTGTCCAGCCACTGTGCATTATAAGTTGTTGCTTGCTCTTGGGGGATTTAGGTTGGGTATCTGTCAAAGCACTTTGTGATGACTGCTGTAGTAAAACGGGCTTCAAAATATAAAACTGATTGACCAAATGAAATATCTATCAGAGCCAGTGAAATATATCTATTGATGCTAACATTAGCTTGCAAAGCTAACATTAGTTAATGGCAATAACATTAGCTAGCTCAATTTCGGTAGGCTATCCTTAATATTTGTTACTAGCTAACATACTACATCCAAAGTCATTCTGGTGGCATAAATATTCTGAAAAAGTGTTTAGCTACTAATTATTGGTGATACAACTATTTTGTTTTCTTCAGATTTTGCTATAACAATTCTAGCTGACAGGCTCATCTTACCATTGGATCCTTTAAGTCTGAGCTGGACCAATCTGGAGTAATGGTTTTAACTCAAAAGCCATGGTTGAACAAATTGCAATAGAAGTCTACAAGACCTGTGGGTCCGAGTGGTGTAGTGCGCTGCAGGACAGTCTACGTCATGATAGTCACAGTTTCGAACCTGACTATTGTTTCTCTCACATTCCCCGGACCTCCTGCACGAGGCAGCACAAAGTCTACAAAGACCTGTTTGTAGGCTGTTATTGTCGCCAAGGGTTGCAGCAAACAAATATTAAGGAAAGCTAGCTTTAATGCAGTCTAGGTCATATTCAAATTTTCTTCTGTAAAATCACTACATTGAAGTTGAAAATGCATATTTTTTTGTTATATTTATTATGAATCTGGACATCATATTCTATTAATACAAAGTAGATACATTTCCAATTATTTCTGAAGATATTGTACCTGACATACAACATGTAAAAAATATTCAAGGGCATAATGCATTGTTATCAAGTGCAATTATCTGCATTATTAAATGGAACGAGTCACGTAGTCGTCATCAAGTACTTTTAACTCAAGTAAAAACTCTGTTTAGGATTTCGCTCTATAAATCTGTTGATCATGACTATCAATAATCAATAAGCTGCATTCATTATTGTAACCTGTATGCAAATATCAGTTGAACATGCCATACATATTGTAGCTCAATCAGTTTTTTCCATGCAAACATAAAATAGTTGTTCGTCAGATCAATGAGCTAGAGGACAGCATGTGATGCATGCAGCATATCTCTAAGATAAAAGTGAAATTCAATCAAAGAAGCAAGTGTAATCTAATAGCCTGATGGCCATTTCTAAGTATAAAATGTTTCAGTTTGTCATCAGCGTGTTACTTATAAACTGGGGGTGGAATGAAATCACATTAGTACATGTGATGTGCTGTAAATATAGGCTTGGCTCCAACTGCTTCACCTTGTCTTACACCCACACACTTATCACAGATGTGAGCTCTCTCTACACAGAAACATGAAATATTTCTGCGCAGAGCTATATCAGACGTGATAGAACCTCTTGTCATGTGAAATGAAACAGAGCGTGATTAATGGTTGAAGGACATGAAATAGCATAACTTTCAGCCAATCACTGAATCTGTGTCAGTGTATCAACATAGTTATTCGTGGACAGGTTTGACATGACTTATATACAGTATATTTAGCAGTATTGACTTTGACAGGGTTCTGGATGCTAAACATTGTGTTGTACATAACTCGTTTACTCAATGTTTGTCAGTAATGAAAGCTATTTTTGTCATCCATCTTTGTGCACCAATAGGAAAAATACAACATTTAATCACCAGTATTGCCAAGTATCTCTCCAAACGTGTATTTGTTCCTGTCTTTCCTTTTATCATTATTCTCTCAAACAGAAAAAGACTTATGTAAATGTACTATGTTATCTTTGCTTAGTATCAGAGCTTTCTGATGCCCTGTTACTAACACTGAGATTGTGAAATCAAACAGCATTCGATCTTGCAAATGCCATTATAGTTTATTTTAATTAATTTTCATTTCATATTATATGGCAAACTTAAACCAAACAACTGCTTTGAAAGTAAATTAGGAAAAATAAAACTGCCAGCATAATGCCCTCAAATCACATATTTAGGCAACACATTAAAATATAAATTAATCTTAAGGAAGAAATTTTGTTTGAACCAAAGATAGACATTTTGAATGTGTTTAGTGTGTCTGCATCTTGTAGATGTATACTGCATGTTCTCAATATTCCAATAAGTGACAGAAAGTAGGAAAAGGAGCATTATTTTTGGGTTCATGCTAGAGGATGTCTGTACTACAAAGCTTTGAATAAATGTCTGTGAATATAGAGTTCTGTGTAACCATCTAATTGCTGCATAGATTTGTCATAATATTTGATCTGATGTCCATCAAAGTCACAACAAGAGACACACACTAATAACAAAAAACAAACATCAACAATTATCAATTATTGTTCTCATGTCTATATTGCACACATCATATAAACAACCACTCTGGGTGGACAATGTATGTGAACCCTTGGATTTAATAACTGGTTGACCCTCCTTTGGCATCAATATTCTTAACCAAAGTTTTCCATGTGGTTCAGATGTGCACAACCATCATGAGGTGCTGTATCTTTGACCGTTCTTAACTGTTTCAGTTTAGCAATATTCTTGGGATGTCTGCTGTGAATCTATCTTGAGCCCATGCCACAGACTCTCCATCAGGTTGAGATCAGGACTCTGACTGGGACACTACACAAGGGGTATTTTTCTCTGTTGAAGCCATTCAAATTGGGGAAATCTGTGCTTTGGACCGTTATCCTGTTTCAACACCAAAATTCAGTTGACTTTAAAATTGTGGAAAGATGGCCTTACCTTCTCCTGAAAAATGTTTTGATAAACTTGGGCATTCCTTTTTCCATCGAAGATAGGAACTATCCCGGCCCTGAGGCAGCAAAGCAGCCCCAAACAATGATGCCCCCTCCACCATACTTTACATTTGGGATGAGGTTTTGATATTTGTGTGCTTTGGCTTTTTTTTCTCCACACATGTTTGTGTGTTCCTTCAAAATATCTCAACTTGGTTTCATATGTCCACAGAATATTTTGCCAGTAGCTCTGTGGAATGTTCAAGAGCTCTTTTGCTCTTGGGTGGGCTGTGACCATAGTCTTTGTGTAGTGTCAACACAATTTGGTGGGCTTGGGCAGGGAGAAAGCAACGCTCTCTGGAGATGTACAGCTGGAGTTACCAGGTGGAAACTTGATCACCAACAGTAGTGACGAAGGCACCAGCACAGCAGGGTGGGCACAGGATGGAGACAGGAGTCGTCAGGCCACATGGTCCTGAAGCATGTTCCAAGGGTTTGGGTCCTCCTAGGATCAACATGACATCAGAAACATTATAGTGGACTTACTTTACCTCAGATCTAGTACCTCGGTACAACGCTGACCCTAAAAAATATATAAACTGCCTCAAATATCAATGACACTTAAGTGGGGACTGAGAAAGGACAAAATGACCCTAGACCCCCAGCACATAAAATAATGCAGCATAACATCTGGGGCTGAGACTGGTTTTTTGGACAGCAGTTCCTTCCTACATGGTGTCCCCCCATAAACACCATTCTTGTTTAATGTTTTAAATATCCTACACTCCTCTACAGGGATATTAGCATGTTACAAAGATTTTGATTAATCTTCTACTGACAACTGTAGGATTTTTCATAACCTCAATGAACGTTTTGTACTGAGCTCTTGCAAGCAGCTTTGCAGGATGGCCACTCCTAGAGAGAGACTATCAACAGTGCTGAATTTCATAGAAATTCTCCATTTATAGAATCTTACCATTGACTGACGAACATCAATGTTTGTAGAGATTTTTGTAACACGTTCCAGCTTCTTAATCTCTCTTGTTCAAGGCAAGGTTTTCATCAGGCAAATTATCTTGTAAATAGCAAACTCTAAATTTGTAAGTGTTTTTATAGGGCAGAGCAGCTCTAACCAACATCCTCATTGTTGTCGCATTGATTGGACCCCAGGTTTGCTTACTCCTGACTCCAATTAGCTTTTGGCATTATACCTACTTTTGTCTCCTCTGCACTGTGAAAGTTTTAATGATGTATTCAATATAGACAGGAAAAGACAATAATTTGTCTGTTGTGGTGTCTTGACAACTTGCACATCAGATCAAAATTTATAACCAATTTATACAGACACCTAAGTAATTTAATATTTTAAATAATTTAAACATTTGGGAATCTTTTTCATTACAATTTCAACATAATCTCAAAGGTAAGAGTGACAAATGCTTCATCCATTTCACATTTCAGTGTGAAGTGCATCTTCTCTGTCCCTTTCCCTGGTCCTACCAATGGCTAATTTTGGGATGGTTTGGGGCTCCATGGCTTTTCGAGCCCTAGGTCACCCATCTTCATTACCAGGATTGTTCATTAGCATGATAGGCTAACCTTGAGCTTATCCTTTCCCTCCTGTCCTAGAAATCAGGATAGGATTCACTCTCTTCTCACAGTAGAACAATCAATAGTGTCGGATGACATTAAGGGATGTCTGATGGGAAATAAGAAGCCCGATTTGCATAGGAAATAATACTGCCATCTCACATGAGGGAAATAAAGGAAACCCGCTTTTGAGAAATGCATTATCTTATCCACTGACTAGACCATAACAAAAGGTAGCAGGCTCTGGTAGTAACAGGGGAGATAGTAACACTAGTTCTTACTAAAAAGCATTTTACCTTTCCATTTCTTCTATTCACTCTGACATTTTATTTCTCTCTCTCGTTTCATCCTCCAGGTCTGTGATGCAGTGGCTGAACAGAGTCCAGTCCTTCCTCTACTGCAATGAGAATGGGTTCTGGGGGACATTCCTGGAGAGCCAGAGGATGTGTGTGTGCCATACGGGTGTCACCCTATGTCAGCGACCCATCCCATGTATCATCGGCGGCAACAACAGCTGTGCCATGTGCAGCCTAGCCAACATCTCACAGTGTGGCTCCTGCAACAAGGGCTACAAGCTGTACCGAGGTCGTTGTGAGCCCCAGAACGTAGACTCTGAGCGTAGCGAGCAGTTTATCAGCTTTGAGACCGACCTAGACTTCCAGGACTTGGAGCTCAAGTACCTGCTCCAGAAGATGGATTCAAGGCTCTACATCCACACCACATTCATAAGCAACGAAATCCGCCTGGAGACTTTCTTTGACCCCCGGTGGCGAAAGCGCATGTCCCTGACTCTAAAGAGCAACAAGAACCGTATGGACTACCTCCACATGGTCATCGGGCTCTCCATGAAGATCTGCCAGATGCGAAACAGCAGCATTGATCCAATGTTCTTTGTCTACGTGAACCCGTTCAGCGGCAGCCACTCGGAAGGCTGGAGTATGCCATTTGGTGAGCACAGCTATCCACGTTGGGAGAAGACAAGGTTGGGGAACTCTCAGTGTTTTAATTGGACCCTGCTGCTTGGCAACAGATGGAAGACCTTTTTTGAGACAGTCCACATCTACCTACGAAGCCGTGCCAAGGTGCCCACCGGGCTGCGCAATGACACAGCCCAGGGACCTGTGGACCTGTCTGACCCCAACAAGCGCCAGATTTACATCAAGATCTCCGATATCCAAGTGTTTGGTTACAGTCTACGATTCAATGCCGATCTGCTCCGCAGTGCTGTGCAGCAAGTAAACCAGTCGTACACCCAGGGGACCCAGTTTTACTCCTCGTCATCCGTTATGCTCTTGCTGCTGGATATTAGGGAGCGGATTAACCGCCTGGCCCCTCCAGTGGCACCTGGGAAACCCCAGCTTGATCTATTTTCCTGTATGCTAAAGCACAGGCTCAAGCTAAACAACAGCGAGATGATCCGGATCAACCATGCCTTGGACATGTACAACACAGAAATACTGAAACAATCAGATCACCTGACTACTAAACTCTGCTGAGATACAGTAGACAAACAAATTAAAAGAAGTGCAAAGAGAAACACAACTTTTTCGGGATATTCCTTTTGTTTTATTTAATTATTTTAAATTTTTTGACCTTTTGTTTTGCCTTTTGATGTAATATTAACAACTTTGTAATGGTTAAACAGACACTTAAAAAAAGGCAATGATAAAGCCTTTTAGTTGGATAAAGAAGATTCATGAAAAACACTTTAAAGACTGTACCATATTTGTTGTAGCATGTCTGTCATTTCCTAAAAGATCATAAAGAAAGAAGAGAAAGAAAAAAATAAATCCATCTCCTGGTGACAAAGAGGCCTTTATTTTACTCTGAGGGAACAAAGGTTATATCTGAAACTGCCATTCTTTACAGAGTAGATTTTTAAATAAATAATACAGTTGCATAAGGGCAGACCAGATATCCTGCTTTTATTTCAGTGATTATGCTTTATCAGCAAACAAAATATTTCGAAAATGTGAAAGGACAATTTAATACAATATGAAGGCATTTATACATCATGGGTTAAATAGTCTAGCAAGCAAGTAATCTAAACATTAGCTATATAGTCTTTTATAATACATAATATAAAAAATGTCTGAATCCCTCTCTTTGTGAAGTTGGGTTTAAGACACTTTGTCGCTGTACTTAAAGCATAGGCACACGACCGGGACGTCAAAGTAATTCCATGTCAAATAACAAAAGCCAGCTATTTATAAATGTGCATACCTTTATTTTGCCTGATGCTTATTGCTGTTCGTTAATTGAATGTGTCATTTGAGTGAGTGAATCCAGTCTATGCTGAAACTTGTCTTTGGGCGCTACCTCTCGCGGTCAAAATTCTACCCCCGTTTCTCATGACGTGGTGTCTTTTGGTGCCTGAGTGCAATCTTGTGGTCTGAAAATGAACAATCAATGCTATTTCGTACAGCTTTGCAAAATGTACTTGTGACTGCTGATGTTTGAAGCTTTTCGGCACCAAAAGCAAATCTGAACACTGATCATTCACCTGCATCTGCAAAAGACAATATAAGCCATACATTTCCCTGAGGTACACATAAGACATGGAAAGCCCAAATAATAATAATAAAAAAGAAATACCGGTTATAAATATTTCCTAATTGTATTTTATGTTGTTGCCCACCCCCCATTTCATTTGTAATACAGTAGAGAATAGCACATTGGGCAGAGAAACTGGAAACTGTTTGGATTGACTGATTTTGAAGCCATTGTGTTTCTATTCACTAGGGTGAACTCATTATGAGAAACCGTTATATAAATGTTTGAAATACATTTCTTGATTTTAATCTGTATCTGTATTTTCTACCATACTGTATGTACTGTTTTTTTTGTCAAATTGGATCTTTTTCATGACCATACAAATCAGATGAATCTATTTAATCTTTCTATTCATACAATATTGAAAGCACTGATACTATAGGTTTATTCACATAAGCACTATATTGAATTACAGAGTTACACATATCATATTAGGATCTAAACTACTGAGTAACACTACCTATGTGATTATTATAACTATTAACAATAATGATGGTGATGAAGATGATTATTATTATTAAGTGCCTGTTACCTATCCCTTTAATATACTTAAAGGAGGCGGATTTGTCTTAGTTACAGTACAAACATATGAACACACAAGATATAAATTCAAAGGAATTTGGCAACTCAGACCACATCAATGCAGATCTGTCCTTCATCTCTTAGCCTGAAAATATATTTTCTAGTTAAGCCCAGCTGGTTTATGCATGTGGGAAAGTGACCCATCAGCAAACATATTGTTTCTATTTCCTGACCGTTTCTCTTATTTACATTATACCATTGTATTGGTATAACATCAAATACTACATATATTCTAGTAATTTTAATAGAACATAATACAATTTTACTGAGAATATACACAAATACTGTTGTTATATCCGTGCTCAAAATACAAATACATTACATTTTCAAGTGAATGACTCATTATGAATCTCAGAAAGATTGTAATGTCTGACTGTTTTTAAGAAAATATAACAAAATGAGGTTGTTTTCACCACTGCATACATGAACAAGCACACATTTGCTCTGTCAGCATAAAACCACTGCAATGATCCATGGACACACTTCATTGAAGGTAAAACTCCTAATACCTTGCCTATGTAATTTTTGCTGTTACGTTAAAATCATTATATCAGCTTATTTCAGTGAATGTTTCATATAGTAATCTATTTCTCATTAAAATGCTATATTTAATAACAAGAGCAATGTTTGTCTTTGCCACTTCACTGTTATATAACACTGGCCAGTAGACAAGATTGTATAATGTCAATGTTAAAACATTTATTATTTATCCACCCTATAACTTCTATCACTGAATGAATTCTCAGTTTTCTAAGAAGAACTGGCCATTCGATTCAAAATTCTACATTTGTAAGTTGATAAAAAACATATCTTGCCCATGCACACCAGTGCACTGCATGAAAAAGTTCATTCATATAATTTGGTGCTTGTACTTTGCAGACAGGTTCTGGGTAAACAAATGTACAATTCTTGAGGTTTTACTGCACCATTTAGGCAAACCTCTGTAGTTTATGTTTCATGACCGGGCCAAAACAATGCAATACTATTTTGGTAAAGGAGTACAGGAACTTGCTGGCATACCGTTCTACACAGTGGTCGACTGGATGAACACCAGCTCTACAAATGTTCTGAAGGGAGCTTTAGACGCCATGGGGCCTGGTGTATGGCTAACCTTCAGATCCTCCAGGTGAACGAATACGTAAGATTCAAGCTGTGTGTTTTATGGTATAATTGTGGGTAATCGTATTTGAAAACTGTGAGCAGTCAAAACTCGTCTCTGTCTGTTCACCCCCCAATGGTGTAACCTGATTCCCTTTGGCGCTACAGTAGAAGAGCACAGAGAGCTCTCTACCCATACATTTCTTAAAAGTATCTAAAGTAATCTCACCACCAAACCTGTTTGACCATTTATTTGTGTTCCTTCAAGCAGTTATTCTTCACTTTCACTATACTAACAGTAGTATAATTTAGTCAAGTAGTTGTCCCACCTAGGAATGTTAATTCACTCAGAAATTTGTAATTCACTCTGAAAAATGATGGTTAGTCGACCACAAAGTTTGTTGAGGACACAAACGCAAAAAGCAGAATAGACGTGGCCCATCATATACTGAGCCCTGCAAAATGCCTACTATTGCGCTTTTTTTAAAGGATTTGATGACCTACAGTAGAGTCATTTTCAGTCAATGCCTCAGGAGTCTGTATGAGGTCACAGTGGAATTTTGAGTTTGCCACCTTGCCATCGTAATGATGAACTGTGCTACAGCACTTTCCCTAAAGACTACATCTGCACCTTTATTAATTGAAACATTTGATCGGGTGTTAAATATTATCTGATTTGCAGATTTATTTAAATGATTCCCCAATTGCTTTAGTTTTTTGTCACATTTTAGGACTTTCATTGTATTAGCTTCATGTGTGCCTGCATTCTAAGATCAACGCTCTCACATGCTAGACATTCTCAGTCATTGCCTCATCATCTTACCTGTTTTGAAAGATGCTATTAACACAACAGTTAGGCCTACTCTCCAGGATGTTCTGTAGCCATTGGGTTGTCAAAGAGTACCATAAAGCGAAGACTATATACCTATAACATGAGACGGTTTACCCTAAATATGAAAACCACTGGTTAGCTTCATGAACAAAATGGCCAGGTTACAGTTTGAGAAAGATAAATAAAATCTGTAGATTTCTAGAGCAATGTCCTATGGACAAACACTAGTTACAAACATATACACACATATCTAGCTAACATTGGCCTAACATATACATGATACATCCATCAGATGTAGTATAGACATTGTTTGCTCATCGCCAGAATGTAGATGGGACGTCTGCACTTGATTGAATATGCCAATGTTTGAGCGATGCATGACAAAGCATCCTGCTTCGCAGCAGTTGTACTGACATCATTTAGCAGATCTAGAGCAAATGTTTATTAGCATTAGAGCTGACAATCAGGGGGTGATCCCTAACAGGTTAAGAGACCTACTGCAGGCATTTAATAGATATACTGTAGCCAACTGAATAAATGTCAAATAACATGCCCACTAGGTCGGTACCTTTAAAGTAATGAAAGTCGGTTCTGAATTAAGCATTAAAATAGATTTTATATACCTCTTTACTCAAGCATTAATTCTGCCTTCAACATTTTCCACACAGGTTCTGAGATATGTGGGGGGTTTGAAAGTGGAACGACTCAAGTCTACGGAGTCTCTAAAGGGCCATGCTAAAACAAAACACTATCTGTAATGGATTTATTAACACTCAACCCAAGACCAATCCATCAGTCATGATAAGCTTTGAGCATTACCATTGTGGTCTTCCACAAAAAGCCACTAAGCATTAAATCGCAAAAGTAGACCAACATGTTATTGGCTTATGGCATACATCGGCTGCAGGGCAAATTCAATCAAGTGTCGACATCTGGGCTACATCTTGCGGATGTTGTATATGTTGGTCCAACATCGGAGAGGAGTATGTGTGTTATGGTATAAGCCAAGGTGGGTGAAGGTTCTCATTACTGGGTTCAGATCTGCCTCTATAGAAATGCCTTTATATTTATTAATAACTCAACGTGCAGTGCACCTGATGAATAGTCGATGTCGTCACAGCAAAGTGCTTTATGTTCGATCTTTCACACTCAAAGCCAACCTACCCTGGACATTCAAAATGGAATGTGATCAGTCATTTGTATGCCAAAATTAGCAAGTGGAATGTGCTATCTTGGTGTGTTAGGAGTTTTCCACTGAGGAGGGAGCTAAGATGGCGGTAATTAGATGCGAGGGGGTGCAGACATACAGCTGACATATAGCTACATCACATTTTTTAACTTTCTGCGATGTGTTCTGGTTGCAAATTGCTCTCAGTTACACTAGACTATGTAGGCTTGACTAATTTAGCTGAAATACTTTCAACTATGTTGAACTGTTTGTAAGCAAGAGGGTAAACGAATGACATGTAAAAAATATCAATATTTGCCATAGCCCCATGTATATTTGTGAAATTAATATATATTCTTGTTTCACTGGGTCAGAAATGATAGGCTTGAAAACCTAAAAATGATTATATCCCATAAAATGTATAGCTAAATCCCAAATGTGTCCTTATGTTTCACACATCTACAACATTTGTACAATTGTCCCAGAGCGGAGAGAGCGAAACTGATAAATCGACAGGATGATTAGCCCCTTTGACATCCACTTTGTGCGAGTGTGCAATGATGAAGCCTGGCCTATCAAATGCCTGGAGAAGAGGAATCCCAAAATGCAACAGGGTTAAGTATCATCCGTAACACTTGACATTGGAGGGCACTCCGAGGATAAGGGTCAGTGTGGGATTCACGGTTTATGTCCTGTAACACAAGTAATTGGGGTACCCCAATTTCTTTGGAGCTATTTTGTTTTCATTATTTCACAAAATAATCTAGATCATTAGTCATTTGGAGAGCAATATAACACACAGGCTTTGCACTTCCTCCTAGCTGGACACTGCACTCTATGAGTAAGAGAGCTTCCTGATTTAAATGACAGTGATTTATCAGCACAGAAAAAATGTGCACTGTTATTTGTATCCTTTAAAGATAATACAATGCAAAGATTGTACTGTTTACAAGAATTAGTGTTTGTAATTCCCCAAACGTCTAATGTACCAATATGCAAAAATAAAATGCACATTTAAATAAACCTTAATATATGTAAATATAATAAAAATAAATCATTTTGCAATGTAAACATATATTCTTATAATTGTAATCCTTATGTTTAACTATATGTATCAGACACACATGCACATATTTTAGTTGTGTGCAAAAGTTTAGGCTCCCCTGACAATGTCCATGATATTCACTTATAAATAATTGGGTGTTCTTCAAAATGAAATTGCTGATCCAATAAAATAACTGAAGGAGACAGTAATATTTTGGCAGTGAAATGAGGTTCATTGGACTAACAGAAAATATGCAGTATGCATCAAATGAAATTAGACAGGTACATACATTTGAACACCCTTGTCATTTTGTTGATTTAAATACCTGTAACTACCTAGCACTGATTAATTGGAACAAACAATTGGTTTGGTGAGCTCAATAAGCCATGAACGTCATAGACAGGTGCATCCAATCATGAGAAAAGGTATTTAAGGTGGCCAATTGCAAGTTGTTCTCTTTGAATCTCCTCTGAAGAGTGGCAACATGGGGGCCTCAAAAAAACTCTCAAATGACCTGAAAACAAAGATTGTTCATGTCACGTTACATCAATGATCGGAGGCAGGAGCGTCTTCACCAAAGACGTGTATATTTATTTAAACACTAAATCAACTTGACAAGAAACACAGAACAAGAACAAATTAGAAACTACACCAAATATATGCAAAGATTGTTATAAATATAACATAATAAATAAGACCAACTGAGAAACAACACTACACCAAACACATGAACAGACTGTATAAATATAACATAAACACAGACCTTGACAAGAAACAATGAACCACAAGAGACTAACAAACACTTTGAACTAAATACCTAACTGAAGAGGGAAGGGTGTGCAGGTGAGGACTAATCAACAGAACTGATAGGACAGCTAAAACATTTGATGGGGTCATGTGAGTGGGGTCAAAGAGTGGGAAACAGAATCAACACACAGGGAAGAAACTACTAAGAACACACAGACACTAGGGACATTGTGACAGTTCAACATTATGGTTTAGGAGAAGGCTACAAAAGCTATCACAGAGATTTAAGCTGTCAGTGTCCACTGTGAGGAACATAGTGAGGAAATGGAAGACCACAGGCACAGTTCTTGTTAAGGCCAGAAGTGGCAGGACAAATATCGGAGAGGCAAAGGCAAAGGATGGTGAGAACGGTAACAAACAGCCCACAGACCACCTCCAAAGACCTACAACATCATCTTGCTGCAGATGGTGTCACTAAGCATCGTTCAACAATTCAGCACACTTTGAACAGAGAGAAGCTGTACGGCAAAGTGATGTGGAAGAAGCCTTTTCCACACACCATAAAACGAGTCGCTTGAGGCATGCAAACACATTTGGACTGGCCAGCTTCATTTTGGAAGAAGGTGCTGTGAACTGATGAAACAACAATGTAGTTATTTAGGGGCATTATGCATGGCGGCAAAAGAACACAGCATTCCAAGACAAACACTTGCTACCCACAGTAGGCTATGTGGCCAGTGCCGGTACTTGAGTCTTGTTATAGTTGAGGTTTGCATGGATTCCACTAAATATCATCAGATATTTGAGAATAATGTAGTGGAATCAGTCACAAAGTTGAAGTTACGTTGACCCAAAACACTGCTCAAAATCTATTCTATCACCAGACCTGAATATCATTGAAAATCTGTTGGGTGATTTGAAGTGGGCTGTCCATGCTTGGCAACCATCAAACCTAACTGAACTGGAGATGTTTTGCAAGAAGGAATGGTCCAAAATACCTTCATCCAGAATTCAGACACTCATTACATGCTACACCAGTACTTTTTCCAGTTTTTTTTCACAGTGTAGGAGGTGTTTAGAGGCTGTTATTTCTGCTAAAGGAGGCTCAACTAAATATTGATGTGATTTTTCTGTTGTGGCGCCCACATTTATGCACCTGTCTAAGTTTTGATGCATATTGGACATTTTCTGTTAATCCAATGAACCTCATTTCACTGCAAAATATTACTGTCTCCTTCAGTAATTTCATAAATCAAAATAAATTTGCTGATCCAAACACCCAATTATTTAAAATCATGGAAAGAGTGCCTAAACTTTTGCACACAACTGTAATAATAAAATAAACATTTTTGCTGATTGGTACTGTACAGACCTGTACTTCTGCATCTTGAGTTTCAGTTTTTTTCAGTGCCGTTTTGCTTTGGGGTTCATTGTCCTGCTGCATGATAAAGTGCCGTCAAATGAGTTTTAATGCGTTAGGTTCAATCTGAGCAGATTCAGAACTCATCCTGCTTTCATCAGCAGGCACATCATCAATGAAGACAAATGAACCAGTTCCAGTGGAATCCATACTGTATACTGTGTGCCCAATCTAAAGCACTACCTCTACCATGCTTCACAGATTACGTGGTATGCTTCTGGTCAAGAGCAGTTTCTTTCTTTCCCCACACCTTGCTTTTACCAAATGTCTTGTACTGGTTCAAATGTATCTCATCTGCCCACATTGGCAGCTGAAGGCAAGTGCAGGAGCGCGCTAAGCACCTTAAAATATAACATTGTTATATATTGCATTTTTATTTCAGATCACTTGTAGAATATCTCAGGTAAAAGGAACATTCCAATGGTGCTCTCCTCTACTCGCTCATAAATTGTGGAAAAAAAATTAAACAATACACATGTGGAAAAAGATCACCTCACAGTCTCTTTAGAAATATTCAGAAATTCCCTGGCCAATTTCCAAGCTGCGGCTAAAAAAGCCAGGGCTAAGCATCTTTCTGACATTATAAGTAAACATTCCAATCGCCCTAGAATTTTATTTAACACCATAAACTCAATTGTTAATCCCCAAGTCTCTCATCTTAAATGATAAACAAAGTGACCTTATTACAATGGGCTGTGCACCTTCAGATCCCCCACCCGGTACAGCCAAAACAGGACTGGCCACCCCCTTGAGTCTGGCCTCTCTCTAGGTTTCTTCCCAGGTCCCCATACTAGGGAGTTTTTCCTACCCGCTGTGCATCACTTGTGTTGCTTGGTTTTGGGGGTCTCGGGCCGGGTGTCTGTTTGTGACAACTGCTGTTGTAAAAAGGGCTTTAAGAATAAATTTGATTAATTGATTGATTGATTGATTGAAGTCTCTTCAGAGGTTGAGGCATCCACCAATACCTGTGAAGAGTTCTTGAAGTTTTTTATTGAGAAAATTGACCACATTAGAACTAGGGGTGGGTATTGGCAAGTACCTTGCGATACAATATATATCACGATACACATGTTACGATTCAATACATCATGATTTATTGCAATATCACAACTGAATCCCGATACTTACTGAAGTGCTAAAGAAACGCAAATAATATCAATTTATATACTTCTAAAGGGCAATCTTTTGTTAATGGAGGTTATTTAAAGATTGTCTTTTGAATTATACAGTCTAATAATATTACCCCTAATAAGACATTTTACCTAAATTTGAAAAAACATACATTTAAGGATTCACCTTCAGAATAGTTTAACCAGTGCGATCGACTTAGCGGCAGGATATCAACAGCAGTGTCAGATAAGGTATATTGATAGCATATTTTTAACACCTAAAAGGCCTACCTAAACAACAATCAATAATAACCACATTTCTCTTTCATATTCCTCCCCATAACCACTGAAAACTGAAAAAACAAGTTATGGGGAGAAATATGAGAAAGAAATGTGGTTATTATTGATCGTTGTTTAAGTACATTAAATCACGTTAAGCCTTTTCCTTACAATAGGCTCTAATGAAGTAGAAAGACTTTTTGGGTTAGTTGTTTTTATAGTTTTCAGTGGTTATGATGAGAAATATAAGAGAGAAATGTGGTTAATATTGATTGTTGTTTAGGGACATTAAATCACGTTAAGCCTTTTCCTCGCTATTGGAGCCAATGAAGAAGAAAACTTTAACGTAAGATTACTTCTATAATCATTGGATTTCGGTTTAGTTATTTTGACAGGATTAATGTTCATGACAAGATATGGCCATGAGAAATTTGGTGACGATTGATTGTTGTTTAGGTACATTAAACCATGTTAAGCTTTTTCACGTTAAGCATTTTAGTATGTCCCGACCAAAAGTAACCGTGCAACCGCTCGAGGCTAATGTAATCAAGCGGAATTGCCATGAACACAATCATCTATTATATATGCACTAGAATCAAAGCTTGGTAATAACCCAAACTTGCAGAGAACCAAGACACCCACATTATCGATGGGGAAGTACATCACATTCAAATAGCTACACGTCATGGTTAATGTTGCAGGATGCATGGTAAAGGCTGTCACAAGGAGAGGCTACTGAATGAGACCATAACCGAGGGTATTTCTTGAGTCTAATGTAATCAAATGGGTGTCTCCTCCCCCCGTGGGCATGCGAACCGGTGACAAAATCTACTCGGTAGGCCAACCAACAACCGTCCGGTTCACTCCGACTCGCGTAAAAGAGTCGGTTGTCCCATCACCAGTTGACTGATTTCTAGAAACCAGAGTTCTTTGGTAAGGGTGGGGATGGTGGCAGGTGTCACCCGCTGCTTAGTGCTTACTGACACCTACAGGACTGTGCTTAATACTTCATTCACGTTACTTCTTTCTCTCACATGTTACCGGCATTAAATAAAATGAGCAAAAATCGATTCTAGAGCTCAGAGTATCGATACAAAATTGTGAAGAAAAGAATTGCGATTCATCATTAAATCATTGTATCGGCACAGCCCTAATCAGAACACAGTTCACTCCTGTTGTATCTGACACACCACCACATTACCCCATTGCTACAGCTACCTTTGACCAATTACAAGCAGTGTGTTACACTGAACTACGGGACATTGTAAAACACATGAAACCATCAACAGCCCCACATGATCCTATCCCTTCCCAGATTCTCAAAGATGCATTTGATACTATTTGTCCCTCCATTCAATATATCCTTTACTCTTGCCTTGCTACCAGCACTGTTCCTACATGTTTCAAGCATGCGGTTGTCCAGCCTATGCTAAAGAAACATAATCTGGATGCAAAATAACCTATTAATTTCCGGCCCATTTATAAACTGCCATTTATCTAAAAAATATTGGAGAAGGTGGTGTTAACGCAGCTGCTTCCATACCTCAATTTGACAGAGATTATAGAGCCATTTCAATCTTGGTTAAAAGCCCGTCACAGCACTGAGACAGCCCTGTTAAAGGTGACAAATGACCTGTTGCTCACTCTTGACTCAGGTGATAATGCCAATCTGGTCCTGTTGGATCTTAATGCTACATTTGATACTGTAGACCATAATACATTACTAGGGCATCTCGAACAGTGGGTTGGCATTAAGGGTACAGCTCTAAACTGGTTTCACTCCTATCTTCATCAAAGATTTTTCTCAGTATCCATAGGCCAGTACTCTTCATCCTCTTCCCCTGTGTCTTATGGTGTCCCCCTGGGATCCATTCTGGGTCCAGTACTTTTCTGCCTTTACATGCTACCCCTAGGTAATATTATCAGAAAATGATATATTTCATTCCATTTCTATGCAGATGACTCCCAACTATACATCCCACTTAAATCCAGCAACTCTATGCAAACTCTTTTAGATTGTTTGAAATAAATTAAAATCTGGATGGCTAACAATTTTCTTCAGTTAAATGACAACAAAACTGAAGTTATTGTTATTGGCTCTTCAAAATCCCCAAATCTCATCCCTGCCAACCTTGGTTCCCTTGCTCCCTATTTTAATTGCATGCACGTAACCTGGGTGTTATTTTAGACTCTCATCTTAACCTGGATAAAAAAAATATAATCTGTTGTAAAGACCAGTTTTTATCAATTAAGAATAATTTATAAACTCAAATCCGTCCTGTAATACAGTGATCTGGAAAAAGTCATCCATGCCTTCATAACCTCCCGCTTAGACTATTGTTATTCCCTCTATTTTGGTCTCCCTCTGACACTGGTGGCACGGCTTCAGATGTTCTGAATGTAGCGGCTAGGCTGCTCACAAACCCAAAAAAGCGTGAACACATTACACCTGTCCTAGCCTCCTTGCACTGGCTTCCAGTCCAGTCTAGGATACAATTTAAAATACTTCTGATGGTATTTAAAGCTCTCTACGCCCTGGCCTCCAGCTACATAGCTGGTATCATTCATCCCCATGTAGCCCCCAGGTCCCTCAGATCCTCCAGCCAAGGTCTCCTCCATGTCCCACGGTCTCGGCTTAAGCAAAAAGGTGACAGAGCCTTTTCTGTTGCTGGCCCTCAGCTGTGGAACCAACTGCCACCTGACATCGAAAATGCACCATCAATTACAATATTCAAAACCAGGCTAAAAACTCAACTATTTACATTGGCATTCCCTGTGCTTTAATTGTCCTACCCTGTTACAGTGTGTCTGTAAGTGTTTTGTCTCCTGACGTCTTCTTATTTTAAATCACTGACTTGTAAGTGTATCGATTTTATTTTATTTCTTTAATTTAATATTATTATTTGTGGCTAATGCTCTATGTACAGCACTTTGGTCAGTGCAAGCTGTGTTTAAATGTGCTATAAAAAATAATTTTACTTACTTACTTTACTTACTATGAATTGGTCCTATCCCTTATAATTCAAGTTTTTTCAAGTTTTTCAAATCGACAACCAGTGAATAGATTAATTGAATTAGGACAGTACTACAAGTTCCATAGTGCTTTCCATGTGTAAGGAAGTTACAGAGGTAGGTCTAAAGAAAATGGGCATGTTTTTGACAAATAAAAATCAGGGCCCGTATTCATAAAGAATCTTAATGCAAAGAGTAGCTCCTAGTGAGAAAATTCTAAGAAAATTCTTAGAAATGTGGGCATTTACTCTTAAAATAAAAAAAAATCCTAGTAAAGAAAAAACGAATTCAGAAAGCATCTTAAATCTTCAAAGAGGTACTAAGGTCAAAATTGGTTTTTAAGGGGCTTAATAGTTCCTTCAGTAGAGGAGAAAACGGCGGACTTACGAAGAGGTAGAAGAAATGTGTTGCAGACAATGGATGACAGTGAGTCAATAAGACGCTATAGATTAGATCGTGCAGGGATCATGTTTGAGACCGATCTTATTAGAGACACGCTAACATCTCAGACACAGCGAAGAAATGTCATAGTGCCAGAATTGAAAGTAATCACTACATTAAGATATTTGGCAACTGGGAAAATGCAACAATGTAGCGGTGATGATTTGGGTCTGTCACAACCTTCTGTAAGCAGAGTGATCACAAAAACAATTACAGCACTTTCAAAACCTCTTATTGTGTCGCAAATCATTTCCTTTCCACTGGAAATTCCCACCTTGCAGGCATAAAAAACTGCATTTATGAATATAGCAGCCTTGTTGTCTGAGTAATTGATGGAACCCACATCTAAATTATTCAACGTGATCTCCGAAATACATGATACTACCACGGACACTTAACTTCAAACTCTGTGGCAGTTTCACGGAATGGCCGAAAATTCTGTGAAACTGCCACGGATCCTTAACTTCTAAATCCGTGACAGTTTCACGGAATACTTATAATCGCTCAGTTTTTTCCTTCTTGGACATTGGACAACCAACCAATCACAGTCTTCAAAAGATTGCGTCATACATAGCAACGGGGTCAGCCCCGCCTCCTCACTAAGATAAGAGTTTTGGTATTTTCCTTGCTCAGAGTTGCTCTTAGATGGGTCTGGAATCGCTCTTAAGCTAAGACTCCTACGTAAAAGTTTTTAAGCTAAATTAGGAGTTTTCTAAGTGGATTCTTAGAATCTTTATGAATACGGGCCCAGGAATTCAACTTAACGCCTTCCCTTATTCTAGATGTAGTTTTCAAAATGTGACCAGTGACCATGGCCGTAACTACCATTGAGGACACCGAGGTCATGACCTCGGTATTTTTTTCTAGAAGTGTCGAAAATATATAGCCGACGAAACAATTATCCTTGCATCAACGGACCGTCACGTGACACGTACTTGCAGATACTGCTGTCATGTCAAAACGAAAGTAGTCGGCTGTAGCGGAGTGTTAGATACCTTAACCAATTAA